>PVIC010001780.1:51627-85984 GCA_004025085.1 Thryonomys swinderianus | reverse complement strand
AGAAAGAAAGAAAGAAAGAAAGAAAGAAAGAAAGAAAGAAAGAAAGAAAGAAAGAAAGAAAGAAAGAAAGAAAGAAAGAAAGAAAGAGGAAAGAGTAAGGAAATGATCTTAACTCCCAAAGAACCATAAAGAGGTCAGGGAGCTTGTGATTTCTTCCTTGTTATTTCTTCCCATATCTGATACTTTTAAATACTTGTACACTGATACACAGACAAGTTAGTCAATGAGTAGGTTACACTCAGCCCTTCTCAAACCACTGCACCAGCATCTCTACAGCATTTCAGACTTCGTTGTTGCTATAGGCTTTCAGACGAAAGACAAAGTAGACTGGAACACATGTTCCCATGAGTGAATGAGTTTGGATCAAGAAAAAAAAAGTCTCCCCTACGTGAGACTGCTTCCTACTTGAGATAAAATAGACTGAAGTTTAAATGAGAAATCATGTAACTGTTTCGGGTACAAGAATTCATGGTGCAAGTCTCAGAAATATTGACCACCAATGGTGGTATTCCTATTCGATTACATAATTCCTTGTGAGAGGGGGATAATCTGTTGAAACATGAAGGTGCTCAGTTAAAAGGCCAGATAAAACAACATTAACGGAACAAAGTAGAAAAGGATGGGGTGGGATGAGAAGGATGGAATGGGAGGAAGAAATCCCTAAAACGAATTCTGATTTTTTTTAAAATGCCAAATACCAGCACTTTATTGATGTTCAATGACACCCTCCAGGACTGTGTGTCTTTTGCAATAGAATGATAAGTATTCCTGAGCAATCTAGTAAAGTACTGATCAGGACATTCCCCTCAAATCTGGACATAATGGTAGGTACTATTCATCTGGCTAAAGAGAGATTCATTTACTGTTTTTTTGCAAAGCATTTGGAACCAAAGATATTTTAAGTTTCAATCATTTTGGTTAAGCATGTACCAAACTTGCTCACTGTCCTACCATTCTTTGATCTCCAATCATTTGAAAAATTGGATTTCTATGAGATCAATTGTATGAGATAAAACACTAGTCTAAAAAATACAAGTAACATATTTCTTTTTATAAGAGGAAAATTATTTCTAGAAAAAGAAAACACAATTCCATTTTCCATGATTCAAATAGAAAAGGTTTTATTTTTATAAATGTAGATGCATATTTTAATGGGCTCTTGATGTTGTTTGTTTTATTTCAACTCACTTTGTAGAATCATCAAGAAACTCAATGTGGGTATTTATTTTCTAAAATTGATCAAAATAATTATAAACAGTAAATGGTCTCTAATTAAATTATATTTTAAATTTTAAATGTATTTTCTATCCTATACTGGGGAGAAAACAGCTATCATATAAAATCATCTAAAGAAACAAACTTTCATAATCTGGATAAATTCCTCATCAACAAACAAATTGCTTTAATAAAATGAACCTCTGTTTTTATTTGAAAATAAAAATACAAATTTTGCACTCAAAGGACTATGTTGAACCTGTTCATCTGATCATTGTGAAAAATAGAACTGTGGTATATATTTTGGATGCACTGTATCGTTAGTCAAAAGTGAACATAAAGGGATATAACCCAAAATATGTGTACTATAATTATATTGGGAAAGGATGACCTATTAAATATCAGAAGTCAACAGATCAATTTCCTTGAGATTTTCTTTAAGGCTAAAATATAGTTTCTTCATCTATTTCTCATATATCATGGTGTCATACACATTCATTCTTTGTCCATACCTGAGCATACTTGGGGTTGGAAATGACCTATTTATGCTGTTCATGCTCCACCTGCCTATGCAACAATAGAAAGATGAAGACCACCTGGAATACCACATAGTGCCACTTATTTGTTTCATGTTTTTAGCAACACAAAATAACAGTACAAAGGCTTTGTTTTATTTTGTTATTACTGAATAAGTCTGAAAATTAATGTATTAAGTAACTTTTTTTTTCCAGTACCAGGGACAAAACTCAGGCCCTATGCATCCAAGGTTGGTGCAGTACCACTTGAGCTAAATCCCCAGCACTTCAACTAACATTTTAAAGTATTTTAATACTTCCATCTCCCTTCTTCAAACATCAAGTATATCCTTTTCACCCCAAGAGTCATTGCCTTAAGGAGAAGAGGATCGATAAAGCTAAACCATGAAGAAAATGATACCAAAGAAAACTTTAACAAAAGGAAGATCTGAGCCAAATTAAGATCTTAAAACTATAAAAATCAGGAAGTTCATTTCCCAAAGCAAAGTTTTATTGAGATAAGCAAAGACTTATGGGATAGCTCTGTTCATGATGCCTGCCATAAACCTTTGAGCAAGTAGAGTGTGCAGGAAATGAGTAAGAACAGGGAATGAGCCTCCTTCTGAGACTGAAGGAGAACACTGGTGGAGGGATAGGAGAAACAAGAGAGTCAAGATATATTTGGAGTGCTTTCCTGCTCATACATACCCACACTCTAGAACCAATTCTCCCCTGCTCCCATCCTTGGCCTGGTGTCCTACCATGGACACCAGGCGAGTGAGGCCCTGACCTCACAGTACCAAAGGACAAGTGCTTAGTTTGTGCTTTCTCTACACACTCACCAGCCTCTTGATCTTTGGATGTGTATCTCTATCCCACCACAGGTCCTGCTGAAGTTCTGGTCTAAACCATGAGCTCCTGTTAGTAGTTCAGCCCTCAGCAAGAGCCCTCCAGCCTGCTCAAGGTCTCTCAAACAGTCCCCAAGATGCTAATATTTATTTGACCTGATGAGTTACAATTTTTGCAATTGGTCAAATATCAGTAATTTCAAGTGGCTTAGGCCCCAATGTAGTAGTGTTTGAGAGCAATTTTGAGAGTTCTGCTTATGCCACTTTCCCACCAACATGTGATTTTACCAGTGTTTCACATATGGTTATACAATGTTGACAGTTATTATCGTGACTTCTTATACCTTGTAAAACTTAATGGTAAGGCTTTTACTTTCTTCATAATATATATATATGTATATATATATATACATATACATATATATATATATATATATAAAACAGAAGTTCTTGGCTGTAATGTAATCCAATTTCTACTATTTTCTATTCTATTTAGTACTATTTCCACTCTAATATTTAAGAACCCTTGGTCTATCCCAAAGTCATTAACATATTCTCTCATATTATCTTCTAAAAGCTTTAAAATTTAACTATCATATTTACAACTATAAGCCCCTTGGAACTGGTTTTTGTGTAAGGTGTGAAGTAATAAATAACATTTGTACTTTACACATATGGATATACATTTGACCCAGAATCACTAAAGAAACTGGTCTTTCCTCATTGTATTATAATGTCTCCTTTGTCATGAACAAGATGATTGTGTGTGTGTGTGTGTGTGTGTGTGTGTGTGTTAAACTATCTCTGTACTTTCTAATTAATCCTCTTGGTTTGTTGCCTAACTCTGTACAATGCTACACTTTTATAATTATCATTGCTCTTATCTGGTAGTATATCTTCCAGTTTTGTTCTTTAAGATTGCTTTAAGGGCCGGAGGGTTAGCTCAGTGGTTCCGGCGCCTGCCTCGCAAGCGCAAGGACCTGAGCTCCATCCCCGGTAACCACATATAATGCTGGGCATGGAGACACGCCCACCAACGCTCAACGCCACATACCACAATGCCGGACGTGGTGGCTCACGCCTGTAATCCCAGCACTCGGGAGGCAGAGGCAGGAGGATTGCTGAGTTCGCGGCGGCTTGCCTGGGCACCATAGTGAGCTCAGGGCCAGCCTGAACTACAACGCGAGAACCTGTCTCAAAAAAAAAAAAAAAAGATTGCTTTAAGTATACTAGGCCCTCTGTGTTGCTATGTAACTCAGAAGCACACACACACACACACACACACACACACAAATATGCTAATATTTTGATTACTTTTATAATAATCTATAAATTAATTTGAGAAAAGTGGTAATATTGATTCTTCTAATCCATGAATATGGAGAAGCATCTATTCGTTTCATTTGTCCTATAACATACCAAATGCTTCAAGAGATAAAAGAATGCTTTGAGAGTAAAAACAATGCAGGGCAGTATATTTGTCTCAGTGAATTTTGAGCCTTCAAGTCCTGGATGCTCAAAATTTAATCAGTGACTCTAAACAGTATTCTCCCCTGATTTATTTGACGGGAGACTGATTTTATATAAGGTAGTTCATCAAAGTAGAAGTGAATGAAGTAAAATAAAGACTCTAGTACAAAACAGAACTGAGTTCAAATCCAAGGTTTGCTACATCTGTATTTGTGATTTTGGGAAGCTTCAATTTCCTTTAAAAACATCAGATTGAAGACACTGCAGTGGAAGATGATGAAGTGTATTTTGAAATACTTCTGAAAGAAGGAAGAGGAGAAGGATAATGCAGGAAGAAATTCATAGAATATGAAAGTCTGCATATTCACTATGCCTGAGGACCTGTGCTATGAGATGCTATCATCCCTTGTTCACAGATGAAGAAACTAAGAACTGAAAAGTAACTTGATCCAGGCCTCAGGGTCACCAGAAAGTGGTGAAGCCTGGACTTCAAACAGACTGATTTACAATATTTGGTCCTAACCAGACTTAAGCCATGGACTTCAGAGTTTAACTTTATTCTATATTCATTAGAGAACTATCAGCTTTTCCTTAGACTGGCATTATATATGACTTAGGCCATGTATGATGAATGAATAAATCTCTCAACATGCGTTTTATGTTTATATTTGTATGTTCTTATCCAGTATTGCTTAAACAAGTAATACAAACATTTCTCAAGTGAAGAAATACAAATGGCCAAGAAATATATTTTAAAATCACCATTCAAGAAATGCATATTAAAACAACACTGAGATATCATCTCACTCCAACAAAAATGGCTATTATCAAGAAATCACCTAGTAACAAATGCTGATGAGGCTATGGGAAGAAACAAACACTTCTCCATTGCTGGTATAAAGGTAAACTGATACAGCCATTATGGAAATCAGTGTGGAGATTCCTCAATATAGAAAATTCCATTTGACCCATCTCTTTCATTTCTAGGTGTTTTCCCAAAAAAGTTAAAGGCACCATACTAGAGTGATGTATGAATACTTATATTTATAGCAGCACAATTCATAATAGCTAAATTTTGGAAGCAGCCTATATGTCCATCAGCAGATTAACAGATAATGAAAATGTGGTATTTCTGCATAATGCAGTACTATTCTGCTATAAGAAAGATAAACTTGAGGCATTTGTAGGAAAATGGATGCACCTTAAAACCATAATGATGAGGTGAAGTAGCTCAGACACATAAGCTTAAATATTACATGGTTTCTCTTATATGATAAACTCAATATATATAAAGTATAAAAAATACAGATGAGAGAGAGTGAGAGATCAAGAGAGAGAGAGAGAAGGTATTGTAATCCAGCATGAACAGGTATGTAAAAGTGTACCATTATTTAGTATAATTGTCTTATCTGTTTTATATAATCTTTGCCTTTTAGTCTGGCTTTCCATATGTATATATAGTAATTTATAAAATTTTATAAGTAAATAAGTTAATCTGATGCTGGAAAAATAAAAAGGGCTAGAGCGTATGGGAAAAAAGAATTGGCATGTATTAGGTGTATGTACCAACTCCCCACAGTGAATGTAATCATTATGTACTACAAACAAGTCAATAAAGTAAAAAAAGACAACCAAATTTTAAATGCTTACAATTTATTATATCATATATCTAGAAACCACTGCCCAAATGGCTAAGAATGTTATCCATTTTCTTGATTTTTATTTTACTGTCTAAGTTTCTGAATTCATATTTATCTCCTCAAAATTCCCTATATTTTGAGAAATGAACATGTAACTTATCACATCTTCTCTATGTATTTGTCTTTCTTCCTGACCTATTTCTACATGTTTGAGGTAGCCTGTTTTTATATTTGTTATTATTACTTTTTAATTGCTGTAAAAAAATCTCTCAATAGCGTAATCTTGTCAATATTTCTGGGAAAGTCTTCTGCTGGCATGGGGTACTTTAGATGTTATATTTTTAATAAATTATTTTAATTTCTCTGGTTGTGAAAATAGTATGCATTTTTAGGTTATTTTTATGTGAACATCATCTTTTTGTGATTAATTCTTAATCTATTATTAGTTTTCCTCTTTCCTTGTTGTCATCTTATCCCATTTTTTCTTTTCATTAAAAGCTCATCGTTGTCTGTCTTTTGGCAGAGACATTTTAGCTTTGCATATTCTAAGTAGGTGATATTATCTAGTGTTATTTCTTACATACTTAAACAGTGCATAAATTTATAACTTCTAAGCAACTGGGCCAATATTGTTGTCTTCCTGTTTTTTAGATTCTTATTGTCTTAGACTTGATGTTGAACCCGTCTGTTGACTCACAGTAGTAGTTTCACTATGTACTACCTAATTTGCTTGTTTCTCAGGCTATTTGCCTTACCTGTTAATTTAATGGACTAGTTGCCTTTGGGGTCTATTATGAAAGTGATTTCTTAAATCAGTTGATAAGGATAATTTTCAACATGATTTTATGTGTCCTGCTATAATAATGATGGCAACAAGTAAAAAAATACTGAGAGCTTTTAAAATGTGCCCAGGCAGTGCTCGCTTCAGCAGCACATATACTAAAATGTGCCCAGGCCCATGCTGATTATTGTACACACACTATATCAGTTAGCCCTGTATTATGCAACATAATCCAGACACCGAGTGACAGAATGCAATTCAAACCTAAGTCTTTCTGACTATAAAGTTTATATTTTGTTAACATTTGACTTCCAGGAAGATGGCAGGGTGGTGAACAGCAGAGAGAGGGCCTCTGCAAGGGTCAGTGTCCAGGCACTGTAATAAAGCGATGTGAGGAAGAGAAGAAGAAAGAAAATGGGTCCCTGGGACCCAGGAAAAATCTAAGGAAAGAATTAGAGCCCATCAAGAGAAAATCAACAAAGAAGAAGAAGTAGCAGGCTATAATTAATATTAGCATCATGTGACCCAGCTGGCTTTCAATAACACTGAAGATTTGATTGAGGCCAACCTCTGTGGTCTTTTGCTTTATAAGTGACTTCTGTTGTGTTTGGCTGTTTGTTTGTTTGTTTATTTGTTTGCTTGTTTTGCCATGTGGGCGATTTTGCTATGTAAAATATTCTAGCATTTCTTTCAAGCATATACAAAAACTTTATTGGAAATTTCATGGCGAGAAGTGAAATAAAAATTCACAGTTTCAGGTCACACCTGATCCATACTTTAAAATCCACAGAATGTACAGACTTCCTCAGGTTCATAATAATTTCTGACATTTTTCAATGATACACACTTGACTTTTCTTTAAATGTTTCCTTGTTCTGTTTGACATGAAGATACCTAGAGATTTAGCTAACCATGGAGACAGTTATTATTTCCCCTAGCTTTATGGAAGCTTATAGTCTACATTCTGGAAACAAAGGACAAAATCTCCTGTAATACCTGTGTCCCATCTCTAGGATGGCTCCATTAAGAGGCACGTACACAAGCCTCCAAATAAAAGAGGGCTATAGCAGTCCTCTCATATCTGCACTTTAGCTTTCTGCAGTCAACTATGGTCCAAAAATATTAAATGGAAAGTTCCAGAAATAAACAATTTTTTATTTTTTCCCTTTATTGAATTCATTGGTATACATTAGGTATACATTATGATCACATTCAACATTGAGAATTTGTACCAATATACAATGTATCTTTTTTAATTGAATTTATTGATACATTTTACATATACATTATGATCACATTTGATATTAAAAACTTGTACCTGTATATGGTGTATCTTGATTATCATATTTTCCCTTTCCTCTGCCTACCCTATCACCCTAACCCCCTATATATGTAAGTTTTGTTTTCATTTTGTTACTATCAAATTTTTTCTTTCCCATCTTTATTTTCCCCTACCTCCCTTTCCCTTTGAACATTTTTTTGATATTTCACAATATCTATCATACATTCTGGACCTCATTTGTACTTTTAGTTTCTCATGCTAGAGAAATGATACAGGATTTACACTTCTGTGTCCTACTTATTCCATTTATGTCCTACTTATTCCATTTATTCCTCAAGGTACATCCATTTGATAATAAATGACTCAAATTTAGCTTTATCTAAGTAATATCTGACTAATATTTATCTGAGTAATATTTCATTTTATAAAAATAAAACACATCTTCTTTATTCAGTCTCCCATAGATGGGCATTTGGGCTGTTTCCAAGATTTAGCTATTACAAATTGAGCTACTATAACTACTGTGAAATGATTCTTTTCATTCTTTCCTGTATATACCTAGTAGGGAAATAGCAGAGTCAAATAAGGCCTCTAATCCTAGCGTTTTGTGGAATCTTCACACTGACTTCCACAGTGGTTGCACCAGGATACACTCCCACCAACAGTAGGGAAGGGTTCTTTCTCCCCACAGCAACTCTAACATATGTTGTTGATTGATTTCTTGATAACAGCTATTCTTTGTGGAGTGAGATGGACTCTCAGTGTTGTTTTCATCTGCATCTCTCAAATAACTAATGATGCTAAACATATTTTCCTATGTTTCCTCACTGCCTTTACTTTTTTAAAAAAATCTTTATTGGTACAGTGTATACACACATCATGATCACACTCAATAATGGGAATTTGTACCAGTATATGACATGATTTTATTCTTTTTTTTCCCCATTCCTCAACCCCCTCACAACTCCCTGCCCCCTAAATACATAAGGTTTGTTTTCCTTTATTACCATAACATTTTTTCTTTATCCCCTCATTACTCACTCCTGCACCACATTTCCCTTTGAATATTTTCTACTTCACAATATCCATCATACATTCTAGAACTCATTAATACCTTCAGTTTCTCATACCAGAAAAAAGTTATATTTACAAATCTGTGAACTATTTATTTCACTTATGAATATGCCCAGAAGGTATGTCCATTTGAGTATAAATGACTCAGACTTATCATTCTTTAAGGCAGAGTAATACTGCTTTTTATAAAAATACCACATCTTCTTTATCCAGTCTCCAGGTGATGGGCATTTGGGTTGTTTCCAAGGTTCAACTATCACAACCTGAGCTGCTATGAACAGGGGTGCATATATGTCACTGATATGATTCTTTTAATTCTTTTGTGTATATTCCTAACAGGGAAATAGGAGGGTCAAATGGGACCTCTAATCCTGGTTTTTTGAGAAATCTCCCCACTGGCCTCCATAGAGGTTATACCAGTCTACATTCCCACCAACAGTGGAGAAGGGTTCCTTTGTCTCTGCTGCCTTGCCAACATTTGTTGCTGGCTAATTTTAAGATAGCAGCCATTATTTGTGGAGTGAGATGAAATCTTACTGTTGTTTTCATCTGCATCTCTAGAAAGACCAGTGATGTTGAGCATTTCTTCACATGCTTCTTGGCAGCTTTTACTTCTTCCTCTGAAAAGTGTGTGTTCATTTCAGCTGCCCATTTTTAAATTGATTCTTTAAATTTGGGAGGACTAACTTTTTTTAAGCTCTTTATATATTCTAGATAGTAGGCCTTTGTCTGACAGACAGCTGGTAAAGATTCTTTCCCAATATGTTGGTTGTCTTTTTGCTCTGCTGGTGGTTTTCTTTGCTGTGCAAAACATTTTTAATAAAAGGAGATTCCACTTACTGATTCCTTCTGCTAGATCTCATGCTTTATTTATAAAAAATATTTATATATTTATTTATTTATAAAGTCCCTAAGCCAATATCTCCAAGAGTTTTATCTAACCTATTTTGCAGCAGGTGTAATGTCTCTGTTTTAACATTTAAATCTCTAGTCCACTTTGATTTTAGTTTCATACACAATGAAAGAGATAGGTCTGGCTTTAGTCTTTGGCAGGTTAAAGCCCAGTTTTTCCAGCACCATTTGTTAAAGGGGCTGTCTTTCCTCCACAGAGTATATTTGGTTGCTTTGCCAAAGATGAGGTGCCTTAGTGTATCTGGAGTTCTGGATATTCTAATCTATTCCACTGATCCTCAGGTCTGTTACTTTGCCAGAATCATGCAGTTTTTATCACAGTGGCTTTATAGTGTAGTTTCAAGTTGGAGATTGTAATAGCCCCCCACTGTGTCCTTGTTGTTTACAGTTGCTTTTGCTATTCTAGGTCTTTTGTGATTCTGGATGCATTTTTGGATGATTTTCTCTAGATCTATGATATATGCTGTTGGGGTTTCAATCTTGAATGCATTGCATCTATATAGTAGTTGTGGGAATATAGCCATTTTGATGATGTTGGTTCTTCCTACCCAGGAACAAGGGATATTTTTTCATTTTCTGATAACTTCTCCTATCTCTTTTTTCAGAGTCTTAGAGTTTTCAGAGTAGAAGTCTTTCATCTCCTTTGTTAGGTTGATTTCTAGATATTTCATTTTATTGGAGACTATTGTGAAAGAGACTGGCTCCCCAATTCCTCTCTCAGTAAGTCTTTTGTTTCTACGCAGGGGCTATTGATTTTTGAGCATGGATCTTGTATCCAGCTACACTGCTAAACCTGGCTATTAAGTCTAGCAGCCTTTTGGTTGAGTTTTTAGGATCTGCTCTATAGAGAATCATGTCATCAGCTAATAACAGCTTAACTTCTTCCTTACCTATCTTTATTCCTTTTATTTCTTTATCTTGCCTAATTGCTGTGGATGTTTTCAGCACTATATTGAATAAAAGTGATGACAGAAAACATCCTTATCTTCTTTCTGATTTTAGTGTGAAAGGTTTCAGTTTTTTGCCCATTTAGTATGATGCTAGCGGTTGGTTTCCTGTAAATATCTTTTATTTCTTTGAGATAAAGTTCATCTATTCCGATTTTCTGTAGGGTTTTGATCATGAATGGGTGTTGGATTTTGTCAAACACTTTTTCTGCATCTATTGGAATGACCATATGGTTTTTGTCCTTGAGTCTGTTAATATAGTATATTCTGTTTTTTGATTTACATATGTTGAACTATCCTTGCATCCCTGGGATAAATCCAATTTGATCAGGGTGTATGATTTTCTTGCTAACTCTCTGTATTCTGTTTACCAATATCTTATTGAGGATTTTTGCATCAATATTCATTAAGGAGACTGGCCTGTAGTTCGCTTTTTTTTTTTTGTTTTGAGACAGGGTCTCATTTTGTAGTTCAGGCTGGCCCTGAGCTCACTATGGAGCCCAGGCAAGCCTCGAACTCAGCAATCCTCCTGTCTCTGCCTCCTGAGTGCTGGGATTACAGGCGTGAGCCACCACGCCTGGCACTGTGGTATGTGGTATTGATGGCTAGTGGGCGTGAGTCACCTTGCCCAGCACTGTATGTGGTTACCCGGATTGAACTCAGGACCTTGCACTTGCGAAGCAGGAGCCAGAACCACTGAGCTAAATCTCTGGCCCTGTAGTTTGCTTTTTTGGTTGGGTCTTTTTCTGCTTTTGGAATCGATGTAATGGTTGCTTCCAGGAAATGAATTTAGGAGTACTGCTCCCCTTTCAACTTCATTAAAGAGTTTGAGAAGTATTGGCACTAACTCAAAAAGTTTTGTAGAACTCAGCAGTGAAGCCATCAGGACCAGAGCTTTTCTTTGTGGGTAGGCTTTTATTACATTTTTAATTTCACAGATTGATATTGGGGTGTTTAACATTTCTATATCTTCTTCATTTTGGAATTTCATGTTTCTAGGAATCTATTTGTTTCTTCTACATTTTTCCATTTTATTGGAATATAAATTTTCAAAATATGTGTTTATTATCCTCTGGACTTCCACTGGATCAGTTGTAATTTCCCCCTTTTCATTCCTAATAGCCTGGATTTGAGCCTTCTTTTATTTGATGAGGTTGGCTTTCATAACTCTTGTATGTTGCACTGGAGTTGTAATTTAATTGTAAGAACTGTTTAAGTTCTTCTTTAATTTCTTCTGTGACCCATTGGTTGGTCAGTAGTGTTCTGATCAATTTCGGATATCACAACCATTTGGAGTCCTATATGCTTCATGTATCTGTAGGTCCAATTCTTTTCCTTTTCCTGTGAAGTTTTCTGCCATTATCTCTGTGAACAGTTTTCTTACATCTTTTGCATTATCACCTGCTTCCTCAGAGACTCCAATCGATCTTATGTTATTCTCCTTTGAGAATAACAACGTCTAGGAACTGCTGGATTGATTTCTCATGGTCCCTTTCCATTTTCCATATATTATGCCTTTCCTGTTCATTGGCTGCCATCCTGTGCTGTAGGTCTGAGATTCAGTCTTCTACCTGATTAATACTACCTCACAAAAGTTTGTTCTCTTTCTTAATCACTGGACCTCTATTTGCAGCTGTTTTAAAGGTTCCATTGTTTTTGCTGTCTCCAACTGTATCATGTCCCCGATCTCTTTAGCTCTATTAATCATAACATTTACTTGTGATAGTATCTGTATCTGCAATCTACACTTGATCTTAGCCAAAAGGCCGAGAAGTGATATGTATCTTCAATCTAATACAAACTATTTATGAGAAACCAACAGCCAACATCATACTAAATGGGCAAAAACTGAAACCTTTTACACTAAGATCAGGAATGAGACAAGGATGCCTGCTATCCTCTCTTATTTCCATTTTACTAGATCTGTTTTTTACTAGATCTGTTGTTTTACTAGATCTGTTACTATCTCAGAGTCCTGTTGGTTGAGCTTCCATTGGCTCCATTTCTCTTTTCCCTGAATTCCCCTGGGGTGGGGATCTTTGCATCTGAGATTTTGAGTTTTTCCTCATTCCTGAGCCTTTGTCATTACTAGTGTTTTTGGCTTTATACCTGGGCTGCTGTGATCAGACGTCTAGACTTAGAACCACAAAGTATATTTACAAAATTCAGGTACCACCCTTTGGAGTTAAAAAGGTTACCAGGTAGTTGGATGGTAGAGAGATAGGAAAGGGAGAGATTAGAAATAGAATTAGAGGACAGATAAAGATTGCCAGACCCTGGGGGACTGATAGAGCCTAGAAACAAAAGAGACAGATGGAACAAATATAAAACAGAATAGACCGACAATAGTAGGGCCACTAATATCTGTATTCACAGAGAAGGAAAGACTGTATGCATTAATTCAGGTAACAGATACTAGACTGGAGAAATGAAGGTGAGAAAACCAAGGGAGAGTAGCACAGTGGGCAATCAGGGCACTATTTCCCCTCTCTTGAAAAATAAGAATGATTGAGAGAAGAAACAAAAACCCAAACTTGGGCAGACAGCAATAAGATAGTAGAGGAGTGAAGAATAGAAGTGTAGGAAGGGAAGAAAAACAAAAACCAGCAACAACAATAGCCAAAAAAAAAAAAGCAGCAGAATAGAATAAAATAAAATCCATTAACAACAAGACGTAGGAGGTGTGGACCCACTGATTCCTGAGTTCTGCTGGGAATTGCAGGCTGAAAAGTTAAAGGTGCCCTTTCCCGCACAGTGAGTTAAGGGTCTCCAGGTGGCACTGGGCCCAGAAACTCACAGATGGCAAAGTTCTCAGAGATTGCTCAGCTTCAGTGTGTGCAGATGGGGGACTCCAATGCAGAGGTGTGGTGTGGCAAACCCAGACTAAAGCTGTAGCTTTGGGGACGCTGTGCGCAGATCCTGCCACTGGCACTCTTGGCGGGGCTCAGAGATGCAGTCTGGGCCTCAGAACATCTGCCCCTTGGAGTCGTGGCAGGGCTTCTCCACTTGCCTGCATGGATCCTTTGTCCTCTCTTGGAACCAAGTTTGTAAGTGTTTAAAGCAGCATCCACCGTGGTCCCGCGGGGCTTTGCTCCACACTGTGAGCCTGCTTCTCAGAGGTGGGCTGTGGAGCTGCCCTTACTTCTTCATCTGAAAAATATCTGCGCGCTTCAGATGCCCATTTTTGGACTGGGTTTTTAAGTTTGGAGGAGCTTATTTTTTTTAAGTTCTAAAACTCTACAGAAAATTGGAATAGATGATCTTTGTCTTGACCTGATAAAAGTTATTTATGAAGGGGCCGGAGATGTAGCTCAGTGGTTCCAGCACCTGCCTCGCAAGCACAAGGCCCTGAGTTTGATCCCAGTGACCACTTAGAATGCTGGGCATGGAGACTCATGCCCACTGGTAATCAATACCACATAGCACAGTGTGGGGCGTGGTGGCTCACGCCTGTAATCCCAGCACTCGGGAGGCAGAGACAGGAGGATTGGTGTTAGTTTAAGGCTTGCCTGAGCTATATAGTGAGCTCAGGGCCAGCCTGAACTACAAAGTGAGACCCTGTCTCAAAAAAAAAAAAAAGTTATTTATGAAAAACCAATAGCCAACATACTAAATCATGAAAAACTGAAACTTTTCATATTAAAATCAGGAACAATACAAGATGTCTACTATCACCATTCCTGTTCGATATAGTTCTGAAAACATTAACCACAGCAATTAGACCAGAAAAAGAAATAAAAGGAACAAAGATAGGAAAGAAAGGAGTTAAGTTGCCACTATTAGCTGATGAAGATCTACAGAAGATCCCAAAAACTCAGTCAAAATACTGCTTGACTTAATCTCCAGGTTTAGTACAGTAGCTGGGTATAAGTTCAATACTGAAAAATCAAAGCTTTCCTATATACAAATAATAGACTCGCTAAACAACAAATACAGGAAATAATTCCTTTCACAATATCACCTCAAAAAATTAAATATCTAGAAATTAATCTAACAAAAGAGGTGAAAGACCTCTTCTCTGAAAACTACAGCACTCTGAAAAGGAGATCAAAGAGGAGATAAAATGGAATGACATCCTTTGCTCCTGGGTAGGAAGAACCAATATTGTTAAAATGGTCATACTGCCAAAACTACTACAGATTCAATGCAATCCCGACTGAAACCTCAAGAGCATATTTCACAGATCTAGAGAAAAATCATTCAAAAATTCATCTGGAACTGAAAGAGACCAATAATAACAAAAGCAATTCTAGGCAACAAGGACATGGCAGAGGATAATAATCCCCAACTTGAAACTATAGTACAAACCACTGTGGGGCCAGAGATTTGGCTCAGTGGTTCTAGCACCTGCCTAGCAAGTGCAAGGTCACTGGTTTGATCCCCAGTAACCACATACAACAATACTGGGCATAGTGGCTCATGCCTACTGGCAATCAATACCACATACCACAAATGCCGGGCTTGGTGGCTCATGCCTGTAATCCTAGCACTCAGGAGGCAGAGGCAGGAGGATTGCTGAGTTCAAGGCTTGCCTGGACTACATAGTGAGCTCAGGGACAGCCTGAACTACAAAGTGAGACCCTGTCTAAAAAAAAAAAAACAAAAAACAGCATGGTTCTGGCAAAGAAACAGACCCTTGATCAGTGGGACAGACTAGAAGGTGCAGAAACAACACCAGATATACTAAGCCACCTCATCTTTCACAAAAAAAGCCAGATACCCTCAGTGAGGAAAGATAGTCTCTTTAATAAATGGTGTTGAAAAAAACTGGGTTTCAACCTGCCAAAGATTAAGGCCAGATCCATGTCTTTCACCATGCACCAAACTAAAATCAAAGTGATTTATAGGCCTAAATATTAATGCAGAAACACTAAACCTGCTGGAAGATAGGTTAGGTAGATCTGTTGGAGACACTGACATAAGGAAAGACTTTATGTACAAAACTGCTGCATGAGCTAGCAGAAAGAATCAACAGTTGGAATCTCATCTTACTAAAAAGCTTCTGCACAGCAAGAGAAACCAACAACAGAGCAAAAATACAACGTACAAGTTGGGGGGGAATCACCAGTCATGCTTGAAACAAAGGACTACTATCTAAAATATAAAAAGAACTTATATCATGAATCTTGATTCTTATTTTTTCCCATTCTCCTGCCATCCCTACAACCTCCCACCCCTTTAGACATAAACATTTCCATTTTTTGTTTTTGCCATCACATTTTTTCTTTTCTTTCTTTACTTTCCCCATCTTTCCCTTTTCCCTTTGAATATTTTCTTCCTATTCTGCAATACCTATCACACACAGAAATAAACAACTTTTAAACTATATTCTGTTATGGGGAGGAGGATGAAATCTTATGTTTTCTTGCTCTGTCCTATCCAGTACATGAATCTTACTTTTGCCTAGAGTGTTCATGTGGTATATGTTACCCATTCATTAGCCACTTAGCAGCTATCTCATTTGTCATATCATCAAAGTGCTTGTGTTCGTGAGACTCTTAGTTTATGTTAGGCTAGCCCCAAAGCTCAGGAATAGTGTTACAAAGGATGTACCAGGTCATAGGATACAGCAGGATAAATTAACTTAGGTACCATGTGGCCCTGCTGTAGGCTATATAGGAAAAACATGGTACATTCAGGGTTCAGTACAGAGGAATTTCAGGGGGCCTCTGGACGTCTTGCAACATATACTCCACTAATAAGCAGGGACCACTGTACCCAGAAATAATAACCCCACCTGTCTGGGCCGAGATCTCCCACCCAAAGGTCACACCATGTCTGTGTTCATGCTGTGGCTTCTCCTCTGGTTCAGCACAGCACTGCTAGCCAGATCCTGGACTCTTAAAAGGAAAAGCCTCTTCCAACTCTTATTGCCACAAAACCCCTCAAGCCTCAGGTTTTTGTCATTGCTAGATTCTATCCTCTTTGCTTAAGTCAAAACCGGCCCCTTAGTGTAGTAAACAACGTATCAGTCTCGTTGTTTAGGTCAATCATTGCACTCTATCAATATGATTATGCATTTCTGGAATCCAATATTTTAACCACAACTATCACTTTTGTGTAATTTTCAAAACTAGAAAATGCATTTTCTACATCTTCTCATTGATTTTACTTACAGTGTTGAATAGGTCAAAGATAGAATTTAGAGTCATTGACTAATGTTCCCTACAGGTTAGGAATTAACAAGTTAAGGATCCATTTGTGGTTTAGAAAAATCATACAGCTTTAAAAAAAAAATTCTCCAGGCCGGAGGGTTAGCTCAGTGGTTCTGGCGCCTGCCTCGCAAGCACAAGGTCCTGAGTTCCATCCCCGGTAACCACATATAATGCTGGGCATGGAGACACGCCCACCAACAATCAACACCGCATACCACAATGCCGGGCATGGTGGCTCACGCCTGTAATCCCAGCACTCGGGAGGCAGAGACAGGAGGATTGCTGAGTTTGTGGCGGCTTGCCTGGGCACCATAGTGAGCTCAGGGCCAGCCTGAACTACAAAGCGAGACCCTGTCTCAAAAGCAAAAAAAAAAAAAAAAAAAAAAAAATTCTCCTTGTGACTTGTTGATACCAAGACATAGAGATCTGGCAGTACCTCTCTGTCACTCCACAAATATAGCAAAAAGAATAGTATTAATTTGATAAATCTCAGGGAGATCAGCTGATCCAGGAACCAAAGTGGAGGTTCTTACAGATGACCATGCCAATCTTCCTGCACTACAGGTGTGTCAGGGTTGCTTGCTTATCATCTAGAAAGGTGTCGTGATACAGTGGGGCCACCGGAGAGTTTAATTTTATTTAACTATGCCCCCATATTAACCTACGTAGGTTTAATCCCTAGGTCCTCAGCTAACTCTTCTAAAATATTTTGTAAACTTCAGCCTCCTCTACTCTACTGTAAATAGTTCTTATACCCTAAAGGAGATGGTCCAGGGCAAGTGGACAATGTCCAGGGCTCTGGCCAGCCTGCTGTCTCATCTATATTTTCATTTTTACTGCCTCTTTTGTACTATTCAAACTCCACCTCTGTTCACTTTTCAAATTTACATGATCTTTGGTGGTAAATAGTCCTTCAGGAAGATTCTTGATCCCCTGCTTTCTGAGAACCACTGAACTCACTTTCCTCTACTCTCTTAATAAAATGAGGTGGCATTTAATTAGGCTGAGAGATTTGAACCTACTCCTAACTCTTCCTCCACCCCAGGTCTCCAGGCCCAGTGTACTCTTCTCCTGGCAGTCAGGCTGGACACACAGTGGAGAGGAATGGTTTGTTATCTCTGATTTGCCTATTGTTATGGACTATCCACACCCACTCTAACCTCAGCAGCTATGCGGACTTGACAGGTAGGTTTCTCATGTCACCTGTTAATGTCTTTCCTCAAGAGAGGTGGTACTTATCCTGTCAACTCTGGACTTGGCTGTTAGGCCGCTAGGTTCCCAGAAGTGCAGGCCTCTGGGGGAATAGATGCACTCTGATTCTCTGCCCTTTTCTGTCCTCTCCCTGCTTTGCTCCAAGAGAAATATATTCCGTGCTGTGGCTCAGATACTAGATTGCAGAGCCCTGAATGGGACATGTTAACTGTGGAAAGAGCTCCTGAGTGTTTAAAAAATATGGCTATTGGAGAGGGGCTCAACCTGTGCTGTTGTCCTCAAATTCTATCTGTCTGTCTGTCTGTCTGTCTGTCTGTCTCTCTGTCTCACTCTCCCAGCCTTCCTCCTCCCTCAGACTCATGTTCTTTGGCTGTTACTATGGTCTAAGTATTTATGTTCCCCAAAAATTCATATGCTGAAATCTTAACCTTAATGTGATAGATAGTATTAGAGTATACAGCCTTTGTGAAATCATGTGATACATCTCTTATGAATAGGATCAGTGCCCTTCTAAAGCAGCCCCATAAAGGCCCTCACCCTTTCCACCATCTGTGATTCAAAATCAGGCCCTCTGCAGATTCTATATCCACTGGTGCCTTAAGCTTGAACCCTCACTTATGAGAAATAAATGTCTGTTGTTTATAAGTCATACCATTTATAGCATTTTGTGACTGTAGCCCTAATGGGCCAAGACAACTAAGAAACTAAGAATCTCTTGATCCAAAAAGCTGTTCTATGGAAGTCTTGGTTGGGTCCAGGTCTAACAGTTGGGAGAAAACTCCTTTAGTCTCAGTCAAGTTTACAGCTCTGTACTTTGCACTTGAGGCACAAGCTCAGCAAGACTGCTGCTCTCCTTGCCATGGTGCCAAAGCTGTATCTATTTGGAAGACCCCATAAAATGCCTGGGAAGCAGTATTCAGGCATTTCTGGGTCTGCTGGACATAAGACCATCTCCTAGCACTTGGACTTAGCGTAACTAGAAACAGTGTTTATATGTTTTCCCTTCAGCTTTTGACTTCCATGACTGGTCCTTCCAAGTTTCTGCATTCCTTTATTTTTAGTTTTTAGGCCTTCTGCTTCCTTCTGTGTCCCAAGGCCTTTACAATGTGTGTTCACCAGAAGATCTGCATTAGGTGCTGCAGAAGCATTCGGACAGAAAGGGTGACCACACACTGTCACCCTGAACCCTCTTTGTTTCTCCTCAGGCCACCATAACTACATCACTGCTGGCTCCCCAGCTCTTCCAGTTCAAAGGCAAAGCCTTTTCTCTTTCCTAATTCAAATGAGAAACTAGACTTCTCTAAACTCCTCTAACTCAAGAGCTCTTTCTTGCCTCAGCAGCCTTGCACACGATGTTTCTCCATCTAGAACATCCTCTGTGCTCCATCTCCCTCCACACTCAACAGTTTCCTCAGTGCAGCCTGACTTTTCACCTAACCCCTCTCTCCTGTCACCCTGTAGGACTCAACTTTCAAATCATTTTTCTCGCAGACCTCCTGCTCCTTGATTTCAGCTACTCTCTCAGCATCAACCGCAATATCACTCTGGTCTCCCATACATTGTTAAGAGCTTTTATTTACATATAGGCATCAAGAAATTTTGACTGCTAATTATCTGAGAAGACATTCAATGGGGCTTATCTTTACAAGAGTTTATCAGCCATTTCCAGGATAGTTCTTTGAGAACTTTATTGTTATAGGATTTTGTTTTGTTTTGTTTTCTCCTTACACTGTTCTTCTCTTCTTTCAGATTTGCATGTAGTTTAGAGAATATGCTTTCTCTGCCAGTCCTCAAGGGCCTCTCTGTTTTAATGTCCAACTTGTAGAATTTCTAGGCTTTGCCTATCCTCACCCTGTGGCTGGCAATGATTTGCAGCTTTCCCATTGTTTCTTATGTCCCTTTTATAATTCCATGATGTTTCTGATATTTTTAAAAAAGGGGTGGTCAAAACTCTAAGACATGTTTTGAGAATAATTTATTTTCTCTATACTTCCTATCTGCTTCCATTTTATCCTCTTTTATAATAGTAATTACTAATAATACTTTCTGAGGTGGCTTTTTTCATTTAGTCACCTTTTAGCCGTTTCTGAATTAACGTATGAACAAGTCTACTGTTTTTTTCTTTAAGCCTGCTTTATAACTTAGCAGTCCTCAGACCTTCAGTGCTTTCGTTTTTCTTTAAGTTCTACTTATATACAGAAAAGTCCACAAAGTTGAATGCAAAGGATTACAATGCATTTTAGCTGTATCTTTCCCATTTCTGCCATTTAGAGTAGGTTAGTGAGGTCAAGTCCATCATTCTAATCTCGTGGGCCATGTCTTCTCTGCATTTTAGACCAGAATGTTCAGGAGTATCCTCATCCTTCTGGGTGCAGGGTAGTAACGAGACAGAATTGTTACAATGCCTATTCAGGGCTGGGAGAAAAACAATTCTGAACAGTTTTCTGAAAATCAGTAGAGAGAAGCCATGTGTGATAACAAGGAAAAGAAACACTTGGCTACCCAAAGGACTGTTTCCAGCTCATGAATAAACAAATCAAAATAATCTGCAGGTCCAAGAGACTCAGGACTGGTAAAACCTCAGATTCCTCCTTGAAACATGCAGATATTTTCAAGACACAGGCACTGCCTGGGAAACCTTTAATGATGAGAACTTAGTGGGAGTGTGCAGTAGCAGCCTGCTCTCGCTCTCTCTCTCTCTCCCTCTCCCTCTCCCTTTCCTTCTCCCTCTCCTTCTCTCTCTCCCTCTCCTTCTCTCTCTCCCTCTCCTTCTCCCTCTCCCTCTCCTTCTCTCTCTCTCTCTGTCTCTCTTTTTCTTCCTCCTTCTTCTCCTTCCATCTTCCCACCAGCCTTTTCTCTCTCCCTCTCCATCTTCTGTCCCACTTTTCTAAGCACAGTCTTTTGGAGCAATGACTAGCACCCAGTACAAGTTTCTTTATCAAGAAAACTTCATCTCTAGCTGGTCAAATCTAGCAAATGTGTCCTGCTCAAAGGATAAAGCTTTATATGCTATAAAAAAATTGTTGAGAGGCAAGTTTTCTGAGAAGGGAACTGCTTAAGGGGCATATTGCAGATTGTATAAAGTGAGAATACAAACAATCAGTAAAGCAAACTAACAAACTAATTTTAGTTAGGAAGGAATAAGGACTTGAATTTTTATGGTACTTTTGTCTTTTGCCTCCATAATTTTTGCTTTGCTGTATGATATTGAGTTTGAAAAGTTAATATGTGACAATTTTTTTCTTATAAAGTAGCTATTTACCAGTTTCGATCTAACTGAAAGGGGAAAAGCGAATTTGTAAAACTTCCGCTCAAGTAAAGCTCTAGTTTTCTTCTTGGAAGGTGCTGAACTAGACCCCCCAGACCCTTGTTGTTTACTTTATATACTTTATAAACTGTTTTGTTCACAGCAGAGCTGCTGGCACTCTGCAGCTTTAGTTATAACTGGGGCTGGAGCCTCAAAAGACTCTGCTCACCTGAGTTTAAAAGGATTATTATACTCACTTCCTTTGTAAGTGGAAATCTGTGACTATTCTAACCAATGGAGCTTATGATACTTTAAGCTTTTAACCAATGAGATGAGACTAGTGTGTAACTCCACCCTAACTTCAAGAACATTCTGTAGTTTAGGGCATAAAACCCAGGCTTCCAACTGGGCCCTGGACCGAACGCTGTGGAAAGATCCCAGGGTGGTCTGCTGGTACTAGAATAAATCTGCACACTTGCCCTCTGAAACTTCCAGGTGCGTCTTCCAGTCTCCTGGACAGGCAGTGCCAAGCTAAGCTCTGAGCTGCAACCCTTGAGCTGTACTTGCCGCTTCATAATGACTATAACTTCAAATGCCATTAACTTCCTCTGCCATGTTTTTTTGTGCAAATTCTGTTGAGCCTGAAAAGCACAGTCCAAATGTTAACCTCTCACAAAGTCTCCCTTGAGTCTCCCAGATAAAAGGAACTAGGTGGGCTTCAGTCTCCTCTATCACTTACTGACTTTTCATGGCCCTAGTCCCAGTCAACATGGTGTTGTAGGAACTCTCCTACAACGTAACAATGATCTCAACTTCTAAGCATAAACTTCTTTTTTTTTTTTTTTTTTTTTTGAGACAGGGTCTCGCTTTGTAGTTCAAGCTGGCCCTGAGCTCACTATGTAGTCCAGGCAAGCCTGGAACTCAGCAACCCCCTGTCTCTGCCTCCTGAGTGCTGGGATTACAGGCATGAGCCACCACACCCGGCACTGTGCTATGTGGTATTGATTGCTGGTGGGTGTGAGTCACCATGCCCAGCATTGTATATGGTTACCGGGGATTGAACTCAGGACTTGGAGCTTGCGAAGCAGGCGCTGGAACCACTGAGCTAAATCTCCAGCCCGTAAACTTCAGTTTTAAATGTACTTTTCCCCTCCTCAAAATCTAGTTCAGTTGTTGCCAAACCTCTGCCATGCATGCTGAAGCAAGCTGTTATCACTAAAAACTCACTGATTCAATTAAAGTCACCAGTCCATGGACTTTGATATAAGATTATCTCTGTGGGCCCAATCCCATCATATGAGTACTTAAAAGTGGAAGAAGATGTGGAGCCGGAAATTTAGCTCAGTGGTTCCAGTGCCTCCCTAGCAAGCACAAGGTCCCTGGTTCAATCCCCAGTAACCACATACAACAGTACTGGGCGTGGTGACTCACACTCACCAGCAATCAGTACCACATACCACAGTTCTGGGCGTGGTGGCTCATGCCTGTAATTCCAGGATTTGAGAGGCAGAGGCAGGAGAATTGCTGAGTTTGAGGCTTGCCTGGGCTATATAGTGAGCTCAGGGCCAGCCTGAACTACAAACCAAGACCCTGTCTAAAAAAGAAAAAAATGGAAGAAGAAGAGGCAGAAGAGGGGGACAGGTTACTGAGATGTGACAAGACTCAATCAATTGCTGATATTGATGGTGAAGGAAAAAGCCATGAGCTAAGAAATTCAGGCAGGGGCTGGAGGGTTAGCTCAGTGGTTCTGGCGCCAGCCTCGCAAGCGCAAGGTCCTGAGTTCGATCCCTGGTAACCACATACAATGCTGGGCATGGGGACATGCCCACCAACAATCAACACTGCATACCACAATGCCGGACGTGGTGGCTCATGCCTGTCATCCCAGCACTCAGGAGGCAGAGACAGGAGGATTGCTGAGTTCGCGGCAGCTTGCCTGGGCACCATAGTGAGCTGAGGGCCAGCCTGAACTACAAAGTGAGAACCTGTCTCAAAAGCAAAAAAGCAAAAAAAAAAAAAAAAAGGAAATTCAGGCAGCCCCAAGATACTGGAATAAGCAAGGAAAAAGATTCTTTCTAGGAATCCAGAAGAAACATAGCCTTCCTCACACCTTTACTTTAGACCAGTAAGACTCCTATCTGACTTCTGACCTATACAACCAAATAGTAGTAAATAAGACATTCTGTGGTCCTTATTACAAGCAGCAAGAAGAAACATGACATTTAATAAATATTTCTTTATGTATTATAGAGATTTTAATATTATTTATTTCAAAACAAGTATTTACATCAACTCATTTCACAAAGTCTCACATTTGGAAGTATTTTGTTATTATCTGGAGATAAGTACATATATAAATATTCCTTTTCATAAAAATATACATTCAAAATTTTATTTAAATATTTGAGGAAAGAGAAAAGGTATGGGTAACTTCATTGAGATGAAAGTGCCCTCATTTTTCCTCCCTTTCCATTCTTTTTTTTAAATTGAATTCTTTATTGGTACAATTTATATACATCTCATAATCACATATAACATTGGGGAATTTGTACCAGTATATCACACAAGTTAACTCTCATTTTTACCCATATCCCTCCCCACCCCCTTTATACATACTCTTTTATTTTCTTTCAGAATCATATTTATTCCTTCCCCTCATTACACTCCCACACCAAATTTCCTATAGAAATTTCCCACTCTATAAAAACTGTCATACTTTCTAGAGCTCATTTGCATCTACAGCTGTTCATATCAAAGAGAAGATCCGGAATTTGCCTATCTGTGATCCATTGATTTCACTTATTAGTATATCCTCCAGGTGTCTCCATTTGCACATAAATGAATCAATTTTGTCATTTTTTACGGCAGAGTAATACTCCATTTTATTAAAAAACCACATCTTCTTTATCCAGTCGCCAGTTGATGGGCATTTGGGTTGTTTCCAAGATTGAGCTATCACAAACTGAGCTGCTATGAAAAAGGGCATACATCTGTCTTTCCAATATAATTTTTAAAATTCTTTTGGGTATATTCCTAGCAGGGGGATGGCAGGGTCAAATGGGACCCCTAGTCCTAGCTTTCTGAGAAATCACACAGATCTCCACAATGGTTGCACAAGTCTGCAATCCCACCAACAGTGGAGAAGCGTTCCTTTCTCCCCACAGCCACGCCAGCATTTATTGTTGGTTGATTTTGTGATAGTGGCCATTCTTTGTGGAGTGAGATGAAATCTCAGTGTTGTTTTCATTTGCATCTCTCGAATAACCAGTGATGTTGAACATTTCTTCATATGCTTCTCGGCTGCTTTGACTTCTCCCTCTGAGAAATGTCTGTTCATTTCAGATGCCCATTTTTGAATTGGGTCTTTAAACTTGGGGAGACTGATCTGTTTAAGTTCTTTATATATTGTAGATAATAGCCCTTTGTCTGATAAACAGCTAGTGAAGATTTTTTTCCCAGGTTGTTGGTTGTCTTTTAGCAGTGCCAGTGACTTCTTTTTGCTGTGCAAAAGCTTTTCAGTAGAATGAGATCCCATAATGTTGATTCTTTCTGCTAGTTCTTGTGCTATAGAAGTTTTAGTCATAAAGTCTCTGCCTAAGCCAATGTCTCCAAGAATTTTACCAACCTGTTTTCCAGCAGGCTTATTGTTTCTGTTTTAATGTTTAAGTCTCGTATCCATTGTGAGTTTAGTTTTGTGCATGGTGAAAGAGATAGGTCTAGCTTTAGTTTTTGGCAGGTTAAAGCCCAGTTTTTCCAGCACCATTTGTTAAAGAGGCTGTCTTTCCTCGACTGGGGATGTTTGCCTCCTTTGTCAAAGATAAGGTGGCTTAGAGTATCCAGGGTTGTTTCTGCATCTTCTAGTCTATCCCACTGGTCCTTGGGTCTGTTACTTTGTCATTACCATGCAGTTTTTATCACAGCAGCTTTATAGTCGATTTTTAAATTGGGGATTGTAATATCCCCTGCCATGTCATGGTTGCTTAGAATTGCTTTTGCTATTCTGGGTTTCTTTTGTTTCCAGATGAATTTTTGTATTATTTTCTCTAGCTCTGTGAAGTATAGCATTGGAATTTCAATTGGAATTGCATTGAATCTGTGTAGTAGTTGTGGGAGTATAGCCATTTTGACGATGTTGGTTCTCCCTACCCAGGAACAAGGGATATCTTTCCACTTTCTGGTATCCTTTTCTATCTCAGTTTTCAGAGTCCTATAGTTTTCAGAGTAGAGAGGTCTTTCACTTCCTTTGTTAGGTTGATTCCTAGATATTTCATTTTTCCTGGTGCTACTGTGAAAGGGATTGACTCCCCAATTTCTCTTTCAGTGAGTCTGTTGTTTGTGTAGAGAAAGGCTGTTGATTTTTGAGCATTGACCCTGTATCCAGCAACACTACCATAGGCACAAACAATTTTAGTACTAAAGTCATTGCAAAGTATGTTATATTATATCATATTTAATATTGTACAATAATTATGTCCCATAGTTCTATGTGGATCTCATACTCAACACTACAATAAAAGCCCCCATTGGTGGCATAGTACTACAACTTATATAAACTTATATTCGGAGGATAATGTGAGTTTTAGCAAGTCTTTTCTTTCTTTACACTTACAGAAAACATCACTATTAATTTTATCTTTATCCAGGCTTTTGTTTCTGTTGAGTTACATACCTGGCAAGTTTCAATAAATGAGATAACTGAAGCAAGGTCAGAGTTATGTCATGCCCCTTGAAGGTTGACATTGGAGAGGGTGAGGTGGCCTTTCTCACAGCTATGTCTGTCAGCATTCGGGGTTAATTGTAGCTGTTGTGCCCTGTGACTTTGATTATGGTTGCTTTACTTGAGATTAACATTTAGACACCTTTTATATTATTAGTTGTATTTTTATCAAAATGTACTTATAGCTTTTGTTTGTTTACCTGGTAGAGACTAGTTTTCCTATAATACTTTTAAAATACTCTTTAGATTGTAGAAATTTTAATTCTTTCAAATTTAAGTAGTATATATGTTTCTGATCTAGTTTGCTTTTTAATTTTATCTGTGGATGACTGGGTTGGTTTGTCTGTTTGTGCAAAGTTTTTAGTAAAACTAAACCATCGCTTCTCGGCCTTTTGGCTAAGATAAAGTGTAAAACTAAACCAAGTGAACACATCAACAAAAAATGAAACAACTATACAATGCATAAAAGCCATGACGCATCCCAGGCAATTCAGAATGAATTAAAAAGTGTGGAGTTCAATGTTTTATGAATAATCTGTCATGGAAGCTTTAAATTATAGTTTAATGACATATCATATAGTTTATAACATTAATAGCAATTTATTATTTGTGACAGAAACTCTGTAGCTCACTTAATTTTCTTTTATCTCCTGACAAAGCTATGATTTGAAAATGAGCAAAATCAACCTTAAAATTAAATCAATTCAAGGAAAACTAACCTTTATGTTTTTCTTAGCATTTTTCCTGGTTACAAAATAGTGCACGTTCATTTCACAAAAATTTAAAATAACAGATAATAATTTAAAATAAATTTCAGCCTTGATCTCATCATCCAGAAATACCTGCTATTCTGCTTATTTTTTTCCATTTGTGTATGTGATTTAAAAAATTTAATCAGATTTTTATTATATTCTTTTGCACCATAGTATTAGCTGATTTTTTGAAGAGTATTTTCCATTTTATTAAATACTTTCTTTTTTTTTTTTTTTTTGAGACAGGGTCTTACTTTGTAGATCAGCCTGGCCCTGAGCTCACTATGTAGACCAGTCTAGCCTTGAACTCACAGCAATCCTGTTGTCTCTGCCTCTGCCTCCTAAGTGCTAAAATTACAGGCATGACCCACCATATCTGGCATTGTGGTATGTGGTACTGATTGCTGGTGAGCATGTGTCACCACACCTGGTATTGTTGTATGTGGTTACCAAGGATTGAAACAGGCACCAGGACCATTGAGCTAAATCTCCGGCCATTATTAAATACTTTTGAAACTACTGTACAATTGAATAACATATAACAATACATATCAATGAGCTAAGTAGGCACTATCCTCAAAGCAGCTCAATCCCTTGAAGAGTTTTATCTTTCCTTAATAGATGAATAAGACCAATTTTTCTACACTTAATGATAGATTAGGTTTAGACCAAGGATTTAGCTCAAGTGGTTCTGCACCTACTTTGGAAGCACAAGGGCCTGAGTTCAAACCCCAGTAATGAAAAAAAAAATCTAGATTAAGTTAATGGAAGCTCCCAACAGCAGTAAAAACAGGAAATGAATCCTTTTGGGACAAACCAAAGGTCTCCCTGTGCCACTCCATGCCACACACCCTATCAGATCTGTCTACCTCCTGAAAGTCCACGCACATTGTGTTCCAAGGCACTACTTATTTTTAGGTGATATTTGCCGCCTGTTTCTGCAGCTGTGTGTAATCACAAGCTTTGGGCACCACATCCCAAAGAAATCCTGGCAGAGACACAGGTGTGAAGAAGGAGGAGAGAAGGCACATGTCAGATCCATCTCCAGCATCGCATTAGGAGGAAGGAACTTGGCCACAAAGAACGTCACATTCTCTGAACTGACAAAAGGGGATGGGCCCTTGAGATGAGGGAAACCTTGGCCTGTGCCCCACCCTACCTTGCCAGCTGAGTGATATTGAGGAAGTCACCTCACTGAATTCTAGTCAGCTCTGTCACAGTTAAGTACAACACTAAGTTATAAAGTTGAACTAATTATGAAAAACTCCCTTCCACACTGTACTGACCATTCCTACACCTTGAACAGAGGGGAAGAAGTGAAATCTAGGTCAGCCTTCTAGTGTTCCTACGATTTATTAAGTATACTCTCACAAGTACACCAATGACAAAATAATCATATACATGTGTGTGCCTGTGAGTGTGTGTACAACTCTACGAAACCTAGATAATTCAGAATGAACCAAATGGTTCTGAGTATTTAAGATAGTTTAGGCAGCTACACCAAATCCCCAAATTTTGGTGGCTCAATACAGAAGTTGTGTGACGCATGTGAACATGCCACACAGGTATGAATTGTTCAGGGCCAGCTTTCCAGAGACCAAGGCTCTGTCTATGTTATAGCTCTGTTTTCATCTCCTAAGACTTGAGGAACCTCTCCAGTTGATCAGCAGATGAGGAAAACAGAAAGAGAGAGGAGGCACATGCTCCCTCCCTAACCACCACAGTTAAAAACGGACATTCATCAGTTTCAGTACCATTCCACTGGCAAGAATCATTTCTAGAACATGCCCTACTTAGAGAGAAGCTTAAAACAAAACAAATGAACAAACAAACAAAAAAACTAGGGTTGGGCGTGGTGGCTCACGCCTGTAATCCCAGCACTCGGGAGGCAGAGACAGGAGGATTGCTGAGTACGAGGCTTGCCTGGGCTACATAGTGAGCTCAGGGCCAGCCTGAACTACAAAGCGAAACTCTGTCTGAAAAAAAAAAAAAGAAAAAAAAATACATAAAAAAAAAAAACTAGGTATGGCGAGTAACCAGCCATTACATTAACATAATAACAGAAAAAAGGAGCCAATAATGAATGCTAAGGCTGAGCAGTATCTAAAGCTCTGGGCTGAAAGCAAATTCAACAGTTCTCTTTGTAACGTTTCCAACATACTCTTGAAGTCTCATTTAGAAGGTCTTCAGAGAAAGGCTACGTTTGCTTATGTTTATTCACTGGTTATTCATTCATTCAAGAAATATTCACCAGGCACATGCACTGAGAAAGTAATCTATGCCCATGTAAAGGGGCGCATTGGAGGCCTGGGGCATTCTTGGCTCTGGTAAAGATGTACACACTTGCTTTCTCTCTCGACATACTACAGATTGTGAGGACACTGGCTAGGCTCAAAGTTTTCTGCTTCATTCTCACATGAAACACAGATTCTGAGGTTGGCAGCTGCCTCAGAACTGGCTTCTGATTAGCTAGGTGGCCTCAGACAAGTTATCCAGTCTCTCTGGACCTGTGCTTTCTCATCCGTGGGAGGAAGACGAATGAGAAGGTGGTGTATAGCTCCTAGCTCAGTGATGAGGATCCCCAGGTCCCCAGACATCATGCCCCCATCATCCTGTAGCCCTGCAATCTAACTTACGCTGATGCAGATCTATAAAACTCCACTGGAATACACAGGTCGGGAAGTTGGGCAAAAAATGTGTTATTCAAATAAATAATTTTCCCTCGCTACTAGCTATGAAATCTGCCAGGGAAGATGTGCGAAGTGTGATTATTTGATGATGGAAAATTGGAAAGAGAATGTTCTAAATCACGGCTTGCCAATCCTTTTCATAGACAAATATAATATTAATAGATATTTATTACATGATAATTAAATCCCTTTCATAAAAAATATTAAACTTTTTAAATGTGTCCTCTTTTATTTAATTCCCACAGTACCCCTGTGAAGTGGAGACTACTATCCTCTATTCTACAGAGTAAATGCCATTCACAACCAAACCAATGATCAAAGGGACTTTCAGTCTGCCCAGAGTTACCCAGCTAGTAAATAGCAAGGTCAGAATTTGTGCCCAGTTTATCCAGCTGCCAGTCTCTGCTCTGTACTCTGGGCACACTGCCTTCTGGCACCTTTAATGAGGATCTTTCCTGCACACAGCAGAAAAAAAAATCACAATACTCACTTAACACCTTATCATTTTCAAATGCTGTGCTCACATCTGATCATCCTGCAGAGCAAGCAGAGCAGAGATTTTTCTCTGCATTTGACGATGAGGAGAAACTGAGATTCCTGACCTACTTGATGGCCACAGCTGTGAGTACGTCATGTACATTTCTTATTTGGTACCTTCAGTCGCTTTCTGAGACAGGTGCCTTTGTGATCCCAATTTTACACAAACAGAGACTAGCTCTTCAATGTTAGAATCCTATCCCAACCAAATTAATATCTATTGGAAACAAAATTGAAATTTTCTTTTTTAATAGCTGTAGAAACTTAGTAATGTTGTCTCCATGCACCTTTACTGAAGGGGAAAAAATTCATACACCATGACCAAGTAGGATTCATCCCAGGAATGAGGGATGGTTTAACATATGCAAATGAAAAAATATGATACACCATACTAATAGAGCCAAGGACAAAACACTCATGATCATCTCAATAGGTGCAGAAAAAAGCTCTTGAAGGGCTGGAGACTTAGCTCAGTGGTTCCAGCACCTACCTCACAAGCACAAGGTCCTGAGTTCGATCCCTGGTAACCACATACAATGCTGGGCGTGGTGACTCACGCCCACCAGCAATCAATACCACATACCACTATGCCGGGCGTGGTGACTCACACCTGTAATCCCAGCACTTGGGAGGCAGAGACAGGAGGATTGCTGAGTTCGAGGCTTGCCTGGGCTACATAGTGAGCTCAGGGCCAGCCTGAACCACAAAGCAAGACCCTGTCTCAAAAAACAAAGGCACTTGAAAAAGTCTAACACCCATTCATGATAAGAACACTACCAAAATTTGGAATAGATGGTCTTTATCTCAATCTAATAAAAGTCACCAGTGATAAACAGCCAACATCATACTAAATGGAAAAAAACTAAAAGCTTTTACTCTAAAATCAAGAACAAGATAAGGATGTCCACTGTCACCAGTCTTATTCAACACAGTTCTGGAAACATTAGCCAGAACAATTAGACAAGAGAAAGAAAGAAAAGGAATAAAGATAGGAAAGGAAAAAGTAAACTGTCATTATTTGCTGATGACATGACATGATACTTTACATGGAAGCCCCAAAACACTCCACCAACAGACTTATAGATTTAATAACCAAATTTAGTAGTGTAACAGGATACAAAGTAAACACTCAAAAATCAATAGCATTCCTGCCGGGCGTGGTGGCTCACGCCTGTAATCCCAGCACTCGGGAGGCGGAGGCAGGAGGATTGCTGAGTTCGAGGCTTGCCTGGTCTACATAGTGAGCTCAGAGCCAGCCTGAACTACAAAGCGAGACCCTGTCTCAAAAAAAAAAAAAATCAATAGCATTCCTGTACATAAATAACAAACTCACTGAGAGAAAAACTAGGGAAACAGCGCCTTTCAAAGTAGCATCCAAAAAATAAAATACATAGGAATCAGTCTAGCAAATGAAGTAAAAGACTTTCACATTAAAAACTACAGTCTTCTGAAAAAGGAGCTCAAAGAGGATATCCAAAAATGGAAAGATATCCTTTTTGCTCGTATATGAAGAATGAATACAGTGAAAATGGCCATACATCCAAAATTATTCTATAGATTTAATGTAATCATGATCAAAGTAACAATAGCATATTTGACAGAATTAGAGGAAAAAATGGTAAAATTCATTTGGAACCAGAAGAGATACAGGAAAGCAAAAGTAATTCTAGCAACAAAGGAAAGGCAGGGATCATCAGTCCCTGACGGAAAATACCATGTTGCAAAAAACAAATCAAAAAATTAAGACCTGAGAATTAGTGGAGCAGATTAGAAGATGCATAAACACCTCCCAACACAGCCACCTTATCAAAAAAACCAAACACATTTGCTGGACAAAAGATAGCCCCTTTAATAAATGGTGCTGGAAAAACTGTGTTTCCATATGCTGAAGGTTTAGCCTAAACCCATATTTTTCTCCATGCACTAAACTAAAATCAAAATGGATCAAAGATCTAAGTATTAAAACAGAAACACTAAAGCACTCAGAAGGCAGAGACAGGAGGATTGCTGAGTTCAAGGCTTGCCTGGACTACATAGTGAGCTCAGAGCCAGACTGAACTACAAAGCGAGACCCTGTCTCAAAAAAAAAAAAAAAAATAGAAACACTAAATCCACTGTAAAATTGAATAAGTGGAACTCTTGAAACATTGGTGTATGTAAAGACTTTATGAACAAAACCCCAATCACACTGGAAATAGCACAAAAAAACTCATCTTATTAAAAAGCTTTGGCACAGCAAAAATATATATATTTATATTGTAATATATTTACATTATAATATACTTATATCATATATATATGTATGTATATATAACCAACAGAACAAAAGCATAATCCTCAGTGCTGGAAAAAAAATTTTGTCAGCTAATAAAGGACTACTATCTACAAAATAATGAACTCAAAATAATCAGCCCCCCCAATTTAAAGACCCAATCCAAAAATGGGCATCTGAAATGAATAGACATTTCTATGATGAGATGAAATAGAAATGGCAAATGAATATATGAAAAATGTTCAATATCACTGGTCGTTCAAGAGATGCAAATTAAAACAACACTGAGATTACATCTCACTCCACAAAGAATGGCTACTATCAAAAAATTAACCCAAAACACATGCTAGTAGGGCTATGTGGAGAAAGGAGCCCTTCTGCATTGTGGTTGGGAGTGTAGACTGGTGTGACCACTGTGGAGATTCTTCAAAAAATTAAGCTAGATATCCCATTTGACCCAGCTATTCCCTTCTTAGTATCTTCCCTACAGAATTAAAAACATCATACCACAGTGATATATGCACACCCATGTTTATAGTGGCACAATTTGTAATAGCTAAATCTTGGAATCAGCCCAAATGCCCATTAAACAAGAACTGAATAAAGAAGTGGGTTTGAGGGCTGGAGATTTAGTTCAGTGGCTCCGGTGCCTGCCTAGCAAGTGCAAGGTTCCTGGTTCGATCTCTAGTAACCACATACAACAATACCAGGCATAGTGACTCACACCCACCAGCAATCAGTACCACATACCACAGTGCTGTGCATGGTGGCGTATGCCTGTAATCCCACTATTCAAGAGGCAAAAGCAGGAGGATTGCTGAGTTCGAGGCTAGCTTGGGCTACATAGTGAGCTCAGGGCCAGCCTGAACTGCAAAGTAAGACCCTGTCTCAAAAAAAAAAAAAAGTGGGTTTGTATAAAATGGAATATTACTTTGTCATGAAGAAGGATAGGCTTGAGACTTTTTAGCTAAATAGATGTGCCTTGAGACCATACTCTTGAATGAAAGAAATCAGACACACATGTTTAAACACTGTCTTGCTTCTCTGGTTTGAGAAATCAAAGGTGTTAAATAAGAGCTAAAATTATAATAAATTTGGGGAAACATGTTCAAATGGGAAGGAGAATAAGAAAGCAGGACAGGAAGGAAGGGACACATTAAAAAGAGACAGAAGGAAAAAAGGAAACAGTTCTTTTGTAAATAAGAGGAAGAAGCGTTGAAGGAAGGAGGAGTGGGAGAGTGGGGGAAAAAAGAAGCAAAATATATCATGTACAGGTACAAATTCCTTATGTTATCATTAAATATATCTAAAATGTACCCATACATTTTTTTAAAAAAGAAAAATTAGGAGAAAAAATATTTCCTAAGCATCTATTTGTGACACACAGTCATGTACACACACTTAGTACTACTGCTCTCATGGAGTAACTGGTTGCTGAAAAAGAACGATAATAAATGATAATAAGGAAACAGGTTGGTGAGTGATATACGTTTCTGACACAATAGAACAAGGAAGACATAAAGCAGGTTAAAGGAGCAGAGATATCAGGAAAGCTCTAGATTAGATGGCAATGTGTGTCTGAGTGTTAGCAAGCAGCCCATCACCCGACACTAGGAAATCTATTCAGATCAGGCTAAGGAGGTGGTACCTGTATTACCTTACAGAGTGACAAGGCTTGGCATGTTCGAAGAAGAGTCAGAAGGCTAAATTGTCCATTGATTACAGTTAATGCCAAAGATAAGACTAAGCATAATAGGAAAAGTATGGCCAACTGTCACTTAGGAACATACAATAGTCCATAAAGTTTGACACTCAGAATTATATTTTTAAAATATCAGCAAGTTAAGAAGAGAATGTGAGTTGGGTAAGTAACGAGGGAAAAGAAAAAATGTGATGGTAATTTTAAAAAGTAACAATGCTGGGGCCGGAGGGTTAGCTCAGTGGTTCTGGCGCCTGCCTCGCAAGCGCAAGGTCCTGAGTTCGATCCCGGGTAACCACATATAATGCTGGGCGTGGAGACACGCCCACCAACAATCAACACCGCATACCACAATGCCGGACGTGGTGGCTCACGCCTGTCATCCCAGCACT
>PVIC010001780.1:0-51527 GCA_004025085.1 Thryonomys swinderianus | reverse complement strand
GAGTTCTCCAATATAAAATAGAGTTCCTATCAGAAACAATGGTGAAATGTTAGTAACTCCATCAAGGCAATATGAGACAGAAATGATTGCTACTATTAGTGTTAGTCATTACTGTTCTAGAGACCAAAAGACAAAATAAGTTAGAGTTAAATGTTGGAAAGGAAAAGAAGTTCATGTGTGCAGACATCGGATTGCCACCTTAAAAAGAAAATCCAACATAATGAACTAAAAACTACTAGAATAAAAAAGTTCAAAAGCATGAAAAGATGCACCACCTTTAGCTTCCCCATGTACCATTAATAAGTAATTAAATAATAACTTTTAAATTCAATTTTTAAAAGATTCAAAAAATCCTAGATAATAAATACAATTTTTAATGTACAAGACATATTGAAAAATAACTAAATAACTTTATTAAATAACATAAACACCTAAATAAGTGAAATAACAAACCATATCCCCGGCTGAGAATTCAAGACTTAATATTGAAATCATACTGATTTTTCCCTACATTATTCACCAATGCAATTCTGATATAAATTCAACATTTTTATTCCAGTCCTTTCCTACCAGATGTCAAAACACATTGTAAGCTGCAGTAATTAAAATGGTCTAGTACTGGTGTAGATATTGACAAATTAATCTGCAGAATAGAATAATAAACCTAGAAATAAACTCAAGTGTATATGAACATTAAGTATATAATGGAGATGGTAATTCAAATTAGTGAAGAAACAATAAGACTAATTCACAAGTGGTACTGGACAAATTAGTTATTAATCTGGGGAAAAAGGAATTAGGACTGTAATAGCTTCACACCATCCATCCACAGAAAATAATCCTCAGGTAAACTATAAAGAAAAAAATACAAAAATGTTAGAAGAAAATACAGGTGAGAGAAAAGGTGTTTTTTTGGTTGTTGTTTTTTTTTAGGTTCAGAAAAGCTTCCTAAGTAAAAAAAAAAAAAAAAATTTGAAAAACTAAATGTTTCCCAGATTTGATCTCATAAAAATTGTCAAACTCGACATGGAGATTTAGCTCAGTAGTTCCACAAGCCTACCTAGCAAGCGCAAGATCCTGGTTCAATCCCAGTACCCACATACCACAATGCCGGGTGTGGTGACTCATCCCCACCAGCAATCGGAACCACGTACCACAACACTAGGCGTGGTGGCTCACATCTATAATTCCAGCACTCTGGAGGTTGAGGCAAGTGGATTGCTGAGTTTGAGGCTTGCTTGGGCTACATAGTGAATTCAAGGCCAACCTGAACTTCAAGGCGAGACCCTGTCTCAAAAAAAAAAAAAAAACTTATGTAGGTCAAAATGCCTTATAAATGAAGTTAAAAAGATCAGCAAACTTTATTTGCAACATACTTAAAAGGCCAAGGATTAATACTCAAAACACATAGAGTTTCTTACAAAGCAAAAAGAAAAGGACAACTCAAAAAAAGTGTAAAGGAAATAAGCAATTCACAGAAAATATAAACACAATTAATAAGCACACAACGCTGCACCTCAAAATCAGTGAGAGAAAAGAAAATGATTTGGCACAAAATAAAAAGACTGATGACAAATATTGGCAAAATGTGGAAAAACACATTTTCATACCCACTGTGGGTGTAAACTTGTGAAGCCAACCAATGAAGGCCATTTGAAAACATCAAGATTTAAAATGCACATATCAATTAACTGAACTACTTCACTTCTAGGACTCTTTCCAAAAGAAATACTTGTTTGTGTGTTCCACGCAACTCATTATACAAGTTTATGTATGTGTATCCAAGAACATTCATCACAATACTGTAGACAGTAGTAAAAATTTAAAATCTTTCCAGTGTACAACCAATAGGAGGGTCAGTATTTATGGTATATACTGTCCATCCCAAACAGTTCTGATTCGTCATTCTCACAAGAGACTTCTATATACCCTCTTACCATTTATGTCATTGGCTTGTATATTCCTTCTTTACAGATAAATAAAAGATTTGAAACAAAAGCTAAGGTCTGGCCAAGGAAGAGACTTTGATGCTTGACTTCCACCCCTTAACCTATTTCCCACCCACAACCAGCTCAGACAGAAAAAGAATTTAACTTATAACACAAGCTCAATGCACAGCCTTCTATATAATTCATTCTCTTGAAAATTACAAGCCTACAGGAATCAATACTAAGGATAAAATTTGAAATTACAATGTCATTTCCTATTTTTAGTTATTAAAATATTTAAAATGCTTAATATTTTGCAGTTAGCAAATATAGTACTTCCCATCTGGTATTTAAATAAGCTTTACAATAACTTTGTGAGTTATACAAAACAGATATTATTATTCTATTTCATAAGAAAGAAACTAAGCTCCAGAAAAGAAATGCAATTGTCCTAAATCCTGTAGCAAATAAGAGGCAGAACCAAAATTGAGATAGGCTTTGTGACTATAAATGTGTGGGTATTTTCCCCAAATCTAGCACATGCCAACCTAATTACTAATAATCCATTTACCCAGACTTGAACCTGATAAATTTGATGTTCAGGACTGTGTCCCTGACCGACCGGTACCAGCCCCTAGACTAATTCTCAAAGTCCCTTCCCTGAAGCCATTAAGCAGGAAGCCTTCACTCAGACCTTGTTGCCTTTCCACGTGTAAATTGTCCCTAACCAGACACCATAGGCTTTCCTGCCCTGGAGGAGTAGAAATAGAGACTCTGAGTGGGCGGAAGTGGGAGCAGGAGGAACCTTTGAGAAGCAAGCTGTGCTATTCTCATTGTTTTTACTCAAACATGAATCTTTGTTCTCCGATGCAAATTTTGAGAAACTGGTGCCAATCTGCTCTGAACAAAAGAATTTTGGTCTGAAAAAACAAAATTTGAGATAAGTCTGGCTTGCCTAGATGCGCTCTTGTGCATCTGCCTCCCCCAACCCCTCCACCCCCCCACTTTGGATCCCTCCCAGAGGTAGACAAAAAGTTTGAGAAAAACTTCCTGAGTTGTTTACCAGTTACAGAAGACAAGGAGAGCCCAGGGTGCCTTATGTCAAGGTTGCTAAAATAAATATCTGTAAGATGTCTCAGAGATTGAGCCAGCTGAACCAAAGGCCCCTCCCTCAGCAAGGCAGAGACCTTTGATTCTGTGAATGAAGTTTCAATTCAATGGTCTCTACTTCTGAATGGAATTTTCCATGGGCTTTGTTGTCTATAACATGAAATTAATGACGTTACTATAAATATATATATTTATTAAGCAAATCATACTTTAACAAAAGGTATGCTTTTTCTTTGTTCTCTCAATCATATTCCAAAAAAAATTATAAATGGATCAAATTTTTTCTGCAGCTTACACTGAATGTCACTAGTGTTTGTGCGTATTGATATATAGACTTTCTAGTTATTTTAATATCCTCATGTTGCATTCCATGGTTATGTCTCAATTATTTTATTCTAGGATATTAAATTATTTCACAATTTTACTGAAATTATACGTAACACCTCTGTGAGGCTCTTTGTGAATAAGGCTTATTTATCTTCCATGGAATTATTTACTTTAAAATGCCAAGAGTATTGGAAAGAAGGACATGGGTGTTTGACTGCGCTGCAAACATTTAAAATGAAAGCCCATCCACTTATCTCGGTATTGTATACTGACTTCTACTTTGCTACTGTTAATCACAACTGTTTGTACATTTTTATATTTTAATGTTGTGTATAACTAATCCAATGCTTCAGTTTTAGCCCTTTTTATAATTGTAAACTTGAGACACTTTAAATACATTTATGTTCAGATGGGAAAAATATTGAACAGGCAGAACACCAGTTAGTGTATGAAACTCAAAGTGGTGCAGCTTGAGTGCTGGACTTCAGAGCTCAGCACAGCTAGTCCAAAGTGGAAGAGGCACTCAGGAGTTTCTTAGGTAAAGCATGCAGCTTGATTCCAATGCTGGCAGACCAGCCTGGGATCTCCACAAAGAGGTTGATCCACCAGGCGGTTGGAGGCCGGCTTCTATGTTACAGAATGTTCTTGAAGTTAGGGTGGAGTTACACGTAGTATCATTTCATTGGTTAGGCTCAGCAATTCTATTGGTTATAAGCTTACAAGTTTTATAAGCTGTACTGGTTAGAACAGCGCGCAGATTTCCTATAACAAAAGCAACTATAACAGCTCTTTTTAACAACAAAGGTACTTCTAAGTTCAAGGGAGCAGAGTCTTCTGAGGCTCCAGCCTCAACTATAACAGAAGTTGCAGAGTGAGGCAGCTCTGCCATGAACATAACAAAGTTTATAGTTCAAACAAAGGGGGGTGGGGGATGGGGGTGGTGTCCTACTTCAGAGTCTTCTAAGAGGCAAGCTAGAGCTTTATGGAGTGGAAGATTTTACAAATTCAGTTTTCCCCTTCAATATGACCCAGAAGTTCATAAAGTAATATCAAATTAATCATCCTATGCCTGCCATTTTCAGTTGTGGATTTTTCTCCTGAGTCAAGGATTGAAACTTCGTGCTAAATACTTCTTTCCCTGGTGTGTGTGTGTGTGTGTGTGTGTGTGTGTGTGTGTGTGTGTGTGTGTGTGTGTGTGTGAGATTCCAAGCCCCATTTCAGCCTCAGTGAGTCAGTCTCCAGGAGGGAATGGGACTCTCTTCTATGGAGTTGGTCAGCTTCTTAAATGAGCTTTCTTGGGAAGCTTGTCACTGAGAAAGTTTGGATGCACCTGATTTAAATCGTAGTATGGACCATAGCTAAGGGCCACAGGGAACATATTTCTACCTACCTGAGGGAGGCTTTATTCAGATCTAGCTATGATAAGAGCTGCCTATGACAGGCAAAGCCCTCCCGTCCACAAAGTGTTTTTTGGAAACCAGGCAACTTTAGCTATTTCTCAGAAAACTCCAGAGCAAATTGAAAAAGACCTGTCTGACTTTGGGAGCCTCCTCCCCCAAACAAGCTCCAGTGTGGTATAGAGCAGCTTTCAGAAAGCAGAGACAAAAGGCCTGCAAATCCTTCTCATTCTCCCACTGCCTGATTCTATGGTTTTGAAGAATAAAAGCAAATAATACACAAAAGTAGCTTCAATATTTTCCTGTTCATCCTTTCAAGAAGACACACACCATAGGCTTTGAATTTGTAATAGAACTAGTAAGGGAAGTAAGTTGAGACTTGTGAAAATTAGGAAGTTCTAGGCCGGAGATTTAGCTCATGGTTCCGGCGCGTGCCTGGCAAGCGCAAGATCCTGAGTTCGATCCCTGGTAACCCACATACAATGCTGGGCATGGTGACTCATGCCACCAGCAATCAATACCACATACCACAGTGCCAGGCGTGGTGGCTCACGCCTGTAATCCCAGCACTTAGGAGGCAGAGACAGAAGGATTGCTGAGTTCGAGGTTTGCCTGGGCTACATAGTGAGCTCAGTGCCAGCCTGAACTACAAAGTGAGACCCTAGCTCAAAACAAACAAACAAAAAAAAAAAAATAGGAAGTTCTAGGACTTTAAACCACCTTACCCTCTCATATTCAAATTCTGGTAAACACCCTACATAAACTGCCTTTCAGCCCCCAGTGAATACTGAGTAACCCAAATCCATGACAATCCATTTATAAAACATAAAAACAATTCTTCACAGTTTATACAAAATCCCATCAATTGCAATGGGACATGGTGAGGTTCTAGCATAACTGCTAAGTCTTGGCCTCTTGATGCCTAACTCCCTTTCCATGAATTGAAACTGTTATATCTGTTTGGAGAGTAAAAGAACTCAAGTCTTCCAACTGTTTCTCTAAAGAAAAATACCACCTTGGTGGGTGTGGTGGCACTTGCCTGTTAGTCCAGCATTTGAGAAGCTAGTGTAGGAGGACTAAAAGTTCAAGCCCAGCCTGGGCAACTTAGCAAGACCTTGTCTCAAGTTTTTGAAAAAGTATGAGGATGTATCTCAGTGCAAAGACCCTGAATTATTCAATCCCCAGTAATACAAAAAGTTAAAAAAAAAAAAAAAAAGTAACTGCCAAAGTGCTGTTTAGCCCAAAAGCATATATAGACCTTAACCTGCTTAAATCTGTCTTAGTCATCATTACACAACATGTAGTGTGCAGGAATGTGACGGCAGGGAAGAGGAGGAAGGAGAAGGAAAGGCGTCACAGCTTCCTCTGTTACTCAGCTAACCAGTGCCTGGGCTGGGCTGGGACCCTCTGTCCCCTGAAAGCATGTTAGAAGTGCATAGGCTCCACCTGGACTCAGTCAGAACCTGTTTTATAACTGAATCCCAGGTGATTCATAAGCCCAACACCCTGACATTTGAGAAGCCTCAACTTGACTCATAAAGAACATTTTTTATTTTTTCTGATTATCAAAATAATAAAAATTTATTGTAGAAACTTTGGAAAGTGTCCTCTCACTCGACAGCCTTCCTAAAAGGGGGAGGAAGATGGCTTGAACTGGAGCACAATAAAGCTCTTGCTCAAGATGATTCCGAAGCCTCCTCCAGATCTGAGGGCCATTAGAGCAGCTGCACGGAGTCCAGTGCGACTGGCCTGGGGAGAGGCAGGCAGCGGACTGGAAGAAGGGATTAAAGGAATTACGAGCAGAACCCTGAATCGTAACACAGTGTGCTCAAGCTTACAGGGAGAGCAGTGCAGTAAACTGCAGACAGTGGGAAAATGTTTCCCATCTTCCCCTGGACTTTGATCTGAGCTGACCCCGAGGACCAGGAAAAAGAGTTGTGAGTGGGAGGCCCTGGGACGCCTCCACACCAGACAAGTCAGACGGAGCCAAGCGCTGTCAAGGAGAGGCAGGTGAAGGCAGAAAGAGCCGCTGGGGTGAGGGGGGAGGGGGTCCTCAAGCTCTGCAGAATAGAGGGGCGCTGCTTGAGAGATGACGGCTCTCAGGAAGAGACGAGCAAGGCAGAAAAAGGCCGGGAAACAGGATCTGTCTGCTTAACTTCCCTGGAAGATTGGGAAAGCACACTAATTAGACCTTTAAACTGTCTCCTTCCTAGGGTCTCCCGTGCTATCCTGCAGCCCCATGTGAGGATCTGTCACCAGAGGGGTGGGTCCCCCAGCAGCCTCTCCCGCTCCCTCCATTTTCCAGTGCTAAGGAGGTGGCCCAAGGACTCCAGTTCAGGCTCTTGACGCAACGTACATAGCACTTTATCCAACTAACGATGAGATATTAAAATTCTCCTACAGGCTTAAAAAGCCTTTTAAAACACCACTTAAAGACAGTGTCGTTACCATATTTTATTTAAATATTCCTCATTTTTGAAGTGTTAGATTATTTCTATTTTTTACTTTTATATGATGCTGCTGCAATAAATATCCACACATTTTTATCCACATTCCCAATTACTTTCTTTATTTAGTCAAACTGTTAAAAAATCAAGTAACCTATACAGATAGAAAAGTGCAAAAATCAAAAGTATACAGTTTAATGACTTTTCACAGTGAACACCCCACAAAAGCCCCATCCAAACCTCAAGTGGCACCATGTTTTCTGACTCAATGTTCTATCTACAATCACTGTTCAATTTAATTTCATTAGTTGTCCTTTCTGGGCTTGTTATGTCATTATTTGCCCAGCACAGAGCCTCTTCTGATCTGTTCACCTAGACCCAGTACATAGAAGAGTCCCTCATAGTGGTGAATCAGTTAACAGTTGCTGAATAAATCAGTGAATCAAGGGCCGGAAGGTTAGCTCAGTGGTTCCGGCGCCTGCCTCGTAAGTGCAAGGTCCTGAGTTCGATCCCCAGAAGCCACATACAATGCTGGGCGTGGAGACTCACTCCCACCAACAATCAATAACACATACCACAGTGTCGGACGTGATGGCTCACGCCTGTAATCCACTCGGGAGGCAGAGACAGGAGGATTGCCGAGTTCGAAGCTTAGCTAGGCTACATAGTGAGCTCAGAGCCAGCCCAAACTACAAAACAAGACCCTGTCTCAAAAAAAAAAAAAGAAGTATCTTTCTGCTAAGTCTAGGCAGGGCATTAAAAGCTCTTCTTTCTCAATTTCACAGTCATTTGTTAGGAAGAACAGAACTGAAATATGACATAAAACGTCTTTTCCATGCCTAACTTCCTTAATCCTCCATTTTACAGATGGCTAAACTGAGGTCCAGAACAAGTGACAGGCCTTTCTCAAAGTCACAGAATAAGACTGACACCAGCTCCTCACTCCTGCCCACCCCGCCACATGGGGAAGTTCAGCCATGAAGCAGAGGAGCAGGCCGCTGTGCTCGGGGAACTTGCCTATGAATTACACACCTAATTACCAGCTGCCATTTTTCTCATCTTGTGGGTAAAAGTCCGATCACATATAAGATTCTCCCTGTGTTTCCCTGGATACAAAGCAAACCTAATTTCAAATCCCCTTGCAAATAGCAAAGGAATGAACTCAATTTTAATAAAAACAAGGAAAATCATACGTGTGGGCTTAATAAAATCTAATTTGGACAATTCGGAGCTCATAAAATAAAGCCTTTATGCAAAAACGAGCAATTAGCTTTATGAGACAATACAGTGAACCCTTGGCACTGGGAGGCTGCAAGGATAAGGAGGTGAGGCAGGGATGCAGGAAGCCAGAGGAGGGAAGTGTCAGAGGGCCGGCACTCCCGTCCCCGGGGCACCCTTTCTGCGGTCTATGACCTTGAGCAGGTAGCTCTCTCCATTGAGACCCCAGTTGCCTTGTTGGTGCAACAAAGTGAAGCCTAATAGAACGAGTTTGGAGACAAAGAAGAAAACAAATAGTAAGGGTGTTTTACAAGTGTCCAGCAATCATTATTTCATCATCTCACTCACCTGACATCCTTCACCGCAAAGAGAGGAGGAAGAAGCCTTGTGGACACTAGCCTGGGGCCAGGGGCGTGGGATAAAGTGGAAGTGGAGGGCGAGGGGGCAGCCTTCCACATTCACCTGGCATTAAGATATTGGGGGCGTATGCCAAGGTGGCACAGGCACCAATCAGAGGCTGTTCACCGGAAGCAGAGCTTCAAGTCAGCGGAGTGTGGGGCAACACCTAGGTCCCCTGACAAGCATGCACCATGGCCCTGGGCGTCTGCGCCGTGACGGATCCATTTCACATGGAGGTCCATGCACGTGGGCTGTATTATTCTCATCGAATGGGGAGGAAATTAACTACTGAGATAGGAAACCACCTGGTGCTACACCTAGATAACATCACAGGTGATCCATTCAAGACTCCAGCCCGATTTTCTGGCTCCACTCACCAGCTCCCCTTACCCCAACCTCTCATGGTTAGAAAAGCAACTATCTTGGAGCCTGTATGGTTGTGTGTTCCTTCTTTCTCGAGGGTGGTTGCAGCCTCAGTGGGAGCCACTGGGATCTACAGAGGGGACGTCTCCACCCCAGAGGCCTCAGCAAGGCCTGGCTTTCCCCTGCCCTTCTGCCAAGCCATCCAGCCACCACTGCAGGCAGAAGGCAATTTTTCCTAGTGCCTTCCCAGAAGCAAAGTGGGTAATTAATTGCACTGAATAACACATTAAATATACTAATAATTGGGTAGTCACAGCAAAATGATTACTTTGAAGAAATATTACTGATTCCCTGTTGTACTTAACACTTCTTCTTATTTATCATTACCATTTTAATCAATAATAGTCACAATACTAGTAAATCCATCTTAATTTTAATTGTTTTCGATTGGATGTACCACTACTTGAGTATTCTGAGCATACTTCATTATTTATATTAAATTAAGATCACTTAAAAGCAAATTACGTAGTTTGTACTTTTAAGCAGGTAGGTAATTATGACAAAGTTTCTCCAGATTCAGACTTTTCCAATACTGAGCTGCATACAGTGTCAGGTATCTGTCCTTTTCTTTGTTTCTTTCTTTTTTTTTTTTTTTTTTTGAAACAGGGTCTCACTTTGCAGTTCAGGCTAGCCCTGAGCTCACTATATAGTCCAGGCAAGCCTGGAACTCAGCAATCCTCCTGTCTCTGCCTCCCGAGTGCGGGGATTACAGGCGTGAGTCACCATGCCTGGCACTGTGGTATGTGGTATTGATGGCTGGCAGGCGTGAGTCACCATGCCCAGCATTGTTGTATGTGGTTACCGGGGAGTGAATGCAGGACCTTGCGCTTCCGAGGCAGTCCCGGAACCACTGAGCTAAATCTCTGGCCCTGTCTGTCCTTTTCTTTGAGGATCAGGGAGTGAGGGGAGAGGGGAAGATTCTCAAAGCCCCCACTTGAATTAACATATCATGGCCTTTTAGTAAAAGCTTGGGTCTCTGGGCCAGAGATTTAGCTCAGTGGTTCCGGTACCTGCCTCACAAGAGCAAAGTCCTGAGTTCGATCCCCGGTAACTACATACAATGCTGGGCGTGGTGACTCACGCCCACCAGCAATCAATACCACATACCACAGTGCCAGCCATGGTGACACACGCCTGTAATCCCAGCACTCAGGAGGCAGAGATAGGAGGACTGCTGAGTTTGAGGCTTGCCTGTGCTACATAATGAGCGCAGGGCCAGCCTGAACTACAAAGTGAGACCCTGTCTCAAAAAAAAAGCTTGGGTCTCTGAAAGTACGATGCAGAGCTCAGTTGCTTTGCCTTTACTTTTGCCATCTAGATTTGAATGCAGTATTCATCTGTCCATTCACCAGGACTGGGAGGCAGGCCACATGCTCAGCACCAGGAGACGGAAATAAAAAGATAAGAAAGTTGTGCTGTGTCTAGAAGCCCTTAAGAGAGGTTCTGTACAAGTTGGTCGTCATCAACAAGTATAAGTGGAAACGAACATAACCCAAGGAATGGAGGGGCTGCTTTTGCACATAAAGCCATTTTTCCTCAAGAGGCTACAGGGTAGGGGAAAGGAACCCTTCTACATTGTTGGTGGGAATATAAACTGCTACAATCACTATGAAAATCACTGTGGAGAGTCCTCCAAAAGCTAAAACTAGAAATTCCATTTGGCCCAGCTTTTCCCTTTCTAGCTGTTCCCCGAAAAGAGTTAAGGATGTCATATAACAGTGATACATGGATACCCACGTTTATACCAGGCTGATTCATAATAGCTAAATCTTAGGAGAAGCCTATATGTCCATCAACAGATGAATAGATAAAGAAAATGTTTATTTACACACAATAGGGTATTACTCTGCCATGGTCAATGGGTCAACTTCAGAGCACAATGTTAAGTGAAATAAATCAAACACACAAGTATTAATATGGCATGGTTAGGCCAGAGACTTAGCTCAGTGGTTCCAGTGCCTGCTTCACAAGCACAAGATCCTGAGTTCGATCCCCGGTAACCACATACAATGCTGGGCATGGTGACTCATGCCCACCAGCAATCAATACCACACACCACAGTGCCGGGCGTGGTGGCTCACGTCTGTAATCCCAGCATTTGGGAGGCAGAGACAGGAGAATTGCTGAGTTCCAGGCTTGCCTGGGCTTCATAGTGAGCTCAGAGCCAGCCTGAACTATAAAGTGAGACCCTGTCTCAAAAAAAAAAAAAAAAATATATATATATATATATATATATATATATATGGCATGGTTTCTTTTAGACAAGAAACCCAAAATTTAAGTGAAGACCAAAATAAAAGATTAAACAAAAGAAGGGAAGGGGATCAAGAAATGGAAGGAGAGAAGGAAGGGAGGGAAAGGAAATTGAAAAAATGAATTAAGATGTGTTATGTACATGTACTAACTCCACACAAAGAAGGTAAACATTATATACTGTGAACAAGTACTAATAAAGGTTTGGCAGGAAGTGAGGGAGTGGATTCCAGCATTGGCAGAGAGCCAGGGAGATGGCTCCGCAGGTTGAGGTTTTCCAGTGGTAACAGCAGAGGTGATAGGAGAACAAGTCCAGAAGACAGAACCTCAGTGAGCGCAACATTGGTGGTGGCTCTGAAGGGACCATTACGGGTTAGGAGGGAGTCAGATCTAAGAGGGAAGAAGATAGATTTCTTAGGTACTTGCTTAATTGGAAGGGCCCTTGAGCAGCCTAGGAAGTAAAGTACAGAGGCTGGCTAAAGCCCAGAGCAGCGGTAGGCACTGGGGAGGGACTCCTCCAGAACAGAGCTTCGGAGGAAGGAAGAGGACATCTTTGCCTTTGACTCAATGAGCTGCCTCTCACGGGTATGTACTAATGTGTCCATAACCCCACGCTCTGCCAGCCCCCTTGGAGGGTCCAGCTTAGGAAACAGCAACGTTTCCCCTTCTCTCCCCAGGCCTGGCACACAGGGCAGATCTTTTGAATGAAAGTGTATCAAACTGCAGCTGTAGAACAACTGTGTTTTCATGGCTGCCAGTTGTGAGTTTATCCTGCCACCATCCAGGATGGAGCCAATGACAATAGGCCTCAGAGCAGTGATGCTGGGAAAGGCGGAAATCCACAGGGGTCGGTGGGTCTCTGTGTCTGTGGCCACTCTGGAGTTGAAGTACTGAGGTCCTGGTACCAGCAACAATTTCCTAAGTGCTTCTAACTGGTGCCCACAATTTTGAGAAACCTACAAACTAAGAGAGAAAAATTTAATGGGAAAGAGGCTCCACCTCCTGGTAGTAGTCAAAACCAACATTTCCTTGGCCCTTTACAGTTTGTAAGCTTAGATCAGGTTTTCAAATCTCATTTAGATCTGTTATCTTGACCCGGGTAGCTGTTACTAGGTGTCAATGTACATTCAAAACCACAAAGAAGACAGCTAAGATTCTTGCCCTTCAGTCCAGGTTAGTTATGCTGCAATTAAAAGGCATAAATAATATTTTAAGTCAGTATTTACAGGGCAAATAAATAGCATCTCATTTAATCCTGCTAATCATCCCATAAAGTCAGCAACTTTGTCATCTACGAGTAAGGAACCCGAGGCCGAGGGACTTACTGCACATCCGCGGTAGATGAGGAGAGAGGCTGAGAAGCCCGAATGGCCCAACATGAATTCCTCTGGTCCCACCTGAACAACAGGGACTGCAATGACACTAACTGGGCTTGGAAGAACTGGAGAGGGGACCATCCTGGTGCCAGAGGCACCATGGAGTCTTCGGGGATGGCGCAGCTGTCTCCACTTGCCCCCTACTTACCTGGAACCTGGGTTTGGCCTGAGAAGACATTTTTCCAGGAGCACGTTTTTGCTTGGCTCACCACTCGGCACAGGCAAAGTCGCTGCACCTCTCGAGTCTTCCAGTTGTTCCTCACTGGTCCTGAAAGTTCTGCTGCGGTATTAAATATAAGGAATACAAGTAACAGCAAGTAATACAAGATAAAACCAGCCTGAGGCTGCCAACGGGTGAGACACTGTGCTTTACTGTGCCTTAAACGAGGTAGCTACCAAGCACCAGAAGCTGCCCGGGCCTGGGGCTTTTGCAAGGGACTAAGAAGCTAGTCTTCCTCTCTACATAGTATGGGAACAAACTCTTTAAGAAAGAAAATAGAAGGTGATAATAGAAGAATGTGCGACATAGGAATCCTAAGCAGAAAGTGACTGACTGTGCTGGGGGAGTCAAGGACGCCATCATACAAGAGATCGAGTCTTGAGCTAAGCTTCTAAGCATAAATGACGGTTTGGTGGACAGCAAAGAGAGATGTGTACTCCCAGCAAAGAGGACAGCATAGTTGATACCTGGAGCCCAAAGAGCATCAGATAAAGGGAGAGTAGACGAGAAAGACAGGGAAATAGTAAATCAAGAAGAAACCAGGAATCTGATTCCCCTGTCTTCACGCAAGAACTCCATTCAGGGTAACCCTGTGCTTCATAGTTTAGACAAAGACTGGAGAAAAAGTGCCTCTGGTCTCGGTGTACCTTTAAAAATGTTTTCGACCCAGATGTGGAGGGCTGCTCTTCTTGTCCTTCCGGGGGTCCATGCACCTCCCTGGAGGACTCGACTTCCTGGACGCAATCCCACAGAGCACTAGTAAGTTGGCATTGCCTTCTCTAGTCCACTTTGCGTCCTTCCCCTTCCTCTGCTCTGCAGTCCCCACACAGGAACTTGACCTCTTCTAGTCTCTCAGCTCATGCCAAATCGGAAATAAAAGTTATTTGTGTTTTTATCTTCCCTGTCGCAGCTAACATCATGAATACATGCTTACAATAGTCCTGTGCAACATGCATTTGAAAAATCAGAAAACGTCATGCTTTGGAAGCATCACAAAACTGAAGGGCCTGGTTTGCCACACCCTAGAGTAGAACTCACTAGTAAAGCCATTCATCTGGTGATGGTGTTGTCTTTCATACTCGGAAACATTTCCTCCTGGTGCCTGAGAAATTCAGTCCGCTCCATTTCTCTCCAAGTTTCCAGCATCAAGATGAGATTGAATCTCTGTCTGATATCAGCTTTCAATGTGATGAATGGACTCTTGATTTCTGTCTCCATCCCTGGAAGGTCCAGATTCCCAACTGGGGTGACTGATCCACCTGGGGAAATGGCATTTGACAGAGGGACAGGGACTGACCCACGCCTTCCTGGGGCTGCTGGGGATCAGGTTACAGGCAAGCTGGACAGGAGTGATGGATCTGTCTTTTTACCTACGCTAGACGTTTTTGAAACAATATTCTCCAATTTCTCTGGCCCCCAAGAATTATTAGAATTTCACCAACTGTTTCTAAAATAAATCACACTGTGGCTTTCTGTTCTTTCCCTTTCTACGCAACCATGTCTGACTCAGACAACTTCTTGCCATGGTCAGACACAGACAGGATGGGACCCATGGTCTGAGTCAGAGCTCAAGTCTCCTCTCTACCAAGTTTACCACGAAGTCTTAAGCAAAACCCTCCAGGGAACCTTTCACTCATCGGCAAAATGGACTTAAATTCAGCCCCCTGGAGGCTGATTAATTTTTAATGTGTTACCTGTGACATTCACTGTGCTGTGCACCCTGTGCTAGAGACGGAGCACAGAGAAGACTGTAACCTGGAAATTAAAAGAATGAAAGTCCTGTTGCTTTGTAAGTGGCACCTTCTGCAACGCAGCCATCTCACTGGCGGCCTAGTCTGACATTCAAACTGCTCGTACCAGAAACACAAGGAGGATTCAGATTGAAGGCTTTGGACTTAGACCTGGACTGCTTGCCAGTTTCGTGAAACCCTTCAGCCCTTTCCAGCTTTGTTTTTTTCATCTACAAAATGGGAGCAAGACACTCTTCCTCTGAGAGCTATTCGAAAGAGGGCAGTACGTGGAATGATGCTCTAAAGTAGCTCCCAGCACCGGCTGGCACATAGTAAGTGCTCAGTGAATGTCAGTTCCGATTCTCGGGTGGATGATGATGATGCTGAGGGTCGCAAGAGAAGAAGCTGCACCCTCGCGGTCCAAATCCCTTTCCTCCTGACGCGGGAGCTGCGGCAGCGGGTGCGCGGGGCAGCTCGCCTCCTGCTTATCCCTCGAGGCTTCCTTCGGTGTCTTCTCCCAGCAGCTGCTCCGTCAGCGGGCCATATGCTGCCTCGGCTACGCAGCAGCTTTGGCGACGGGCTGCCAGCCCCGCAGAAGAACTCTGACTCTCCTCTCCGTTCAGGGCACGCGAGCGCTGTCGTCAGCTGCCGCCCTGCCAGCCTCCGGCTCCGTCCCGCCCCAGCCTCGCCCGCGCCCTCCGTGAGCGCGCGTGGGCCGGAAGCAGCGGACACAGGGGCTCTGTTCCGGGGATGGCGGCGCGTGGCAAGGAGGCCAGCTGGAGGAACAGGAGGGGACAGATGCCACGGGGGCCCGGATCGGTTCCTGCAGGAAGAAGGCAAGGCGCTAATTGTCTCACCCAGGAGGAGTTCCTCCGTGCCCCGCGGCGCCTGACGGAGCGCTCTGCCCAGGGGCGCGTGTGGGGCCAGGGTGGGCTGCTCCGGAAGGACGGGAGCGCAGCCTGGGCCGGCTCCTCCAGGCCTTCGCTGCAGGCGAGGTTCCGCTCTGGGTCGGGGCCTTGGAAATGGCGCTCTGTAAAAACTCAACCCTGGTGTCCACATCCCTCAGCCTAGTTCACCGTTGGAAAAAAAAAAAAGATGCTCGCTCTCGCTCTCTCTCCCTCTCACTCTGTCTCTCTCCCTCTCTCTCTCTCTCTCTGTCTCTGTCTCTCTCTGTCTCTCTCTCTCCCTCTCTCTCCCTCTCTCTGTCTCTCTCTCTCTGTCTCTCTCCCTCTCTCTCTCTGTCTCTGTCTCTTTTTGTCTCTGTCTCTCTCTCTCTGTCTCTGTCCCCCACCCCACCCCACCCCCTTTTAGCCTGTTTACCCTAAGCAGTCATCAAGTTTCCTTTCAGCCTTTAAAAAGTAGGAAGGTCCTTGGGCCCCAGCTTGCTCTTCTCGAGGCTGGCTCTCTGCCCATCTGGACTCCGGCCTTTGCCGTGCTGCGCCCTCTCCTCATGGCCTTCTGCACCACCTTTCAGGAACCCATTCAAAATCCACCTCTTCCTTTAGCTTTTGTTCAACGCAACCCCAGCCTTTCTTTCTCCAATTCAAGACTCTATAAGATGAAAAGAAAAGCAGCAGACCTGTGCTCCTTACTGGGGAGATTCTACCCACATCCTGCACCTCTGTCTCATAAGTGACAGCGCCATGAGGGAAGTGGTATGACGACTAGGCAACTTGTCTCACAGCGCTGCCTGGTAGAAGGGGAGAATGTCTGCCGTCCACCCCCATGCACTGGCTGCACGGGGGAGCTCTTGACACCTAGGTGATTCTCTATACTTAGCTAGATAACCCTTGCAGATGCGTTGCCGAAGCCCTGCCGGTTGGCACTGCCGCCTCTCCTTTCCAGGTTCCTGTTCTCCTAAAGAGAACTCTCACATGTAATCTAGTACATGCACAAGTGTATCAGTAAAAGCAGCACATGGTATATATGAGAGATGCAGCTGCTGCATGCTTAACCAGATCATAAGTGCTTATTTTTTCTCCTACAACAATTTTGCACTGGGCCAGGGATTTAGCTCAGTGGTTATGGTGCATGCCTCAAAAGCACAAGGTCCCGAGTTCAATCCCCAGTACAAAGAAATAAATTAATGGTCACCTTGTACTTACCAGACAGCTGTTCACTTCGAATTTCACATTTGTATTCCAGGGTAAAGAAAAAAAAAAACTGAAAAAAAAGAAAGGAGGTAACAAGATAGAATGGGCGGTACCTACACTAGAAAGTAAAAATTTTACTGAGATACCCAGCAGGCTGCTACTTCCATCTTGTTGACCAGAATGGGTCATGTGGCTACCCTCAACCACAAGGGAAGCTAGAAAATGTGCTTATTTTGTTGGGTTTATTGCTACCCCAAACAGTCTCAAGAGACCATGAATAGAACAACATTGGGAGGGATATAAACATGTGGTTGTTCCTTAGGGTTTATCACCCTCACTACAATAATGTGCTCCAGAAGATCAAAGAGCATGACTATTGATGCTCATGATAGTAACCCCAGAGTAGAGCCCAGTCCTGGCTCATAGTGAGTTCTCTATACAGAGGCGTTACATGGAGAAATGAATAAATGGATGGCAAACTCATCACTGTTAAAGCCCAAGTAGTAGGCCCTTAGAGCGCTCCCCATCAACTTTTCCACATGTTCAGAACTCACTAGAGTTTAAGGCTCTCTGCCCCAACTGTCTCACACATTGTAGGATATAGCCTACAAGTTTTAGTTCCTAACTTAATAGCTGATTATGAAGCATGAGATAAATAGTACCTAATGTTGACACATATCATCTATAATTGTTCAGGATCAGATGTGTCCACGTGTTATAACTAACTGGAATTCAAATTTTAATGCAAGTGATCACTGTTTAGATACATATCACTTTGAAGAAATGCTAGTTTTATGCCTTTTAATAGAAAAGGCATCTACATAGATAAGAAATCCCTCTTCGTAAAATACTGTAAACTTGATAAATGAATAAAAGCATAAAATTTAGCCACAAGTACTCTCTTGGGTGAATAGGTTTTAAAATAGTTAAAGTGGTTTTTATAATGACAGAAAGTAGGACACCAAAATCAGATCCAGAAACTCTTAAAAAGAAATTACATTTTAAATGCTGCTGCTATGGGAGAGAAACTACTTTCCTTTAATTAAATTGAATCTCTAGAAACTGGTTCTGTGGACTCCAGGAGACAAGAACAGCACAGGTCATTCTAGAAAAGGTCAGGGGAGTTTGACATCTTCTTTCCATAGTATCTCTGGGCATAGTGTAAGACCTGGGAGTTCTCTACATTCTTAGTAGCACCCAGCAACAGCGTTGACTTACCCCGTTAACTTAACCTGATAGTAGCAATTCTTTACAATCCTCATGAGAGTCTGTTGAAAGATACATTGATTCTTCAGAAGACTCTTGTTTTGTGATCCTCAGTTTCTTCTCTACGTTTGGAATAAAAATAACCATTCTATGTGCCTTTTCAGTGTGATCGTGAGGATTACGTGAGAAGAATGGGAAACAACTTAACCTATTCATCATTTCATATCATCCACTTTTTGTGTCTTTGATTTTGCGGCAAGAGCAGCTCACACTCACTTAGCATGACTCTCACATGTGAAAACATTGCGTCGGTTCTAACACACTACCCCAGCAAGGATTTTTAGGGTCGGTAATGCTTTTACATAGGAGTAGCCTGGTAGGATTGTCCAGACGGGATCATGTATTCCAGCTGCTCAGTGGGAAACACTCATTAGATTGCAATGGTCTGCAGATTTAGGTTCATTTAGTCTCACATAAGGACAGACTATCATCAAAATCAGGACAGGAGACCTAAGCTCTCATCCCACAGCTGCCACTGTCCCATCCTGTGACACTGAGACACTTATTTTCAAGTTATGAGCCTCACTCTTCTCATCTGAAGGGTGGGGTCTTGTACGAACTACTTAGCACTGTGAGGACACCAACCTCGTCATTCTGATGCTGCAGAGTCTGAGTCTCACCCTGGGTGGAGCCCTTTGCAGCGGCCCCTGTCCCCCTGCCTGGTCTCTAACCTCTCAGAGTTGCTTTCCTTTTCCTGTTGCTTCTAAAACCCCTGGGAGAGTCTATTGGAGAGTCAGAGCAAGGCTACAAGGCCACCTATATCTCAAGACATGAGAAGGTTGGTGCCCACCCAGAGCCCAAATGTGGGATGTCAGGGTGACGTTCTATGACTTTATCAAACTTCCAGGACCCTGCAAACAGGGGCTGGCTTGTTAAGAGAAATAATTTCTGTGGCTTGCCAGTCTGACCACATTAGTCATTCAAGTGTTGAAGAGCAATATAAATTCTTGTCGTCTTAGTTTATGAGGCCACTAAGATTTATTTCAAGTGACAGGTCATTAAGGTTTCTTCTCTTTACTTTTTCCCAGATTCACTGACAACTCATATTTATGCCCATGTTATAGACTGCTAACAGTTACGTTTTTGGCCAGGAAGTCAACAATAAATCTGAATTTAATAAGCTGACAGCAGATCACTATCTCATCGACAGTCCATAGACATTCCTCTTCCACTTCTACCCAAATGCTTCTGTCCTGAGGAATCTTCCACATGATGGCACATTTGCCATCTAAAGAGACACCCCCTGTGGGTGTTTTGCTATTGTTAGTTTTTTATTGCTGTGATTTAAGAAGACCAGCTTAGAGGAGGGAAGGCTTATTTTGGCTCCTGGTTTCAGAGGTCTCAGTCTATGGTTATTGTTTTAGGCCTTTGATAAGGTAGAACATGCTAGGAGGGCTTGGCAGAGGAAGGCTGCTCACCTCACAGCAGCAAGAGAGCAGAACGAAGAGCTCCCCAGAGGAGGAAGCCAAAGACAGAAGATTCCCTTCAAAGCCATGCTCCAAGCGGCCTGCTCTGTCCAAGTAAGCTCCACTTCCTAATAAGCCCCTTCAGAATGAACTTTTTGACGGGTTGATTCACTTGATAAAGCTAGAGCCCCCTGCTGCAATCACCTTCTGAAAGCCACACCTCAGAATGTTTGACTTTGGGGGACATTTTAGAACTAAACCTTAACAGTGGTTTTGGCCAGGAAGTTTCTGTGTCATGAAGGATTGTCAGAGCCTGAAGACCAGGATAGTTGTGTTTGGGGGGAGAAGTAAACTCCAGGTCAGGCCATTTCACCACTTCCCTAAATCTTACCTGCTCACTCTTGAAGGAAAACTTTAAAAGACTTCTCTGAAGCATCCTGGGAAACACCAGCCCACGTGGACAGCTCACTAGGGGAAAATCCAGGAACTTTCTGGCTGGAACTAGAATCATCTTTAACAGTCTCCCTCCATCTAGCTGTGAGAGTCTCCTTCACAACTTTTTGCTGAAGTGGACATGTAGAATAACTATTTGAGTCCCATATTAATCTTAAAGAGATGATCTCTGGATGAACTCCAGACAGGATTCTAAGTGTTCGGGAACCACTTACCCTCAGGTCTCAGTATCTCTTGCAGAAGACTACCCTTAAAGATAAAAGTCCAGCCCCCTCCTTCCTGAAGTCTTCAAATGCACCCTGAGGGGTTCGACATCTCCACTCCTCAAAGCTGTTAAGCAAAATGAGAATTTTAAAAATTAGCCTGCAAATACATGAAGCCTTCTATAAACCTCTGTCCTCAAACCTTTTACAAATTCCTATCAGTCTTACATCAACCATATAAGAATTTTCCCAGTAAACACCAGAGGTGGAAATGCATAAGCATTTCTGAGAGATTCTTTCAGGCTAGTGAGAAAAGCTTATAAAAGTTAGACTGTGCGCTGTCTCTCTTTTTACTGTTCCATAATCTTATCCATAAAACAAAAAATTATTTCTCAGCTTTCTACCTACATATTCTTGTGATCTCCAACCAAAAGTAAGTGCAAATGGTGGAAAAATTAATGGCAACTCAGCCTTGCAGCTCCTGCCTCCGCTGGCTGTCCTCTTCCTGCTCCCTGGTCCATGGCCCAGCTGAGTGTTCTGCTCCCTGATGAAAGACACCATCAAAGCTGGAGTTGTGGATGAAATGAGAGACCAGTGTGGATCCCAGCCCACTCCTTGGGTCCAGCCATTCCTTGCAGGCTCCACCTGCCCTGGATTCCTTTCTCCTGTCCATTATCCCTGAACAGCTGCCTGCCCTGCTAAACTCAGATGTAGAAGAACATCACACAAATAGATCAACTGAAAATACATCTCTTAACTAACCTTGCAATGTATATACCTCACCGAGTTTCTTTACTTCTGACTGCACCCCAAATGCTGTAGAGCAGAAACAGGTAGGGAGAGCACAGACCCACACTCCACAGTGACAGAGGGAGGGTAAGCATAATGCAGGATCACAGCAGAAGTCAGGCTACGGGACGAAGGACTGGAGGAAGCCTTGTGCTTCAGGAGACAGGGAATTGCAGCTGTCCGAACCTGAGGGAGAAGCAGTCAAAGAAAAAATGGTTTCTGCTTATGAAAGGCTTGTGTGCGCTGAGGTCACATCAGATTCTGCGTGATGTATACAGAACACTACACACAGACACACACACACACACACACACATATGAAATACAGCATACTTGGTCTTTCCTAGTCAAGCTGCACTTTCCATGACTTCCTTTTATTCCTGTCTCTCTCCTTCCCATTTCCTTCAAGATGCTGGAAATTTCAAGGACTTTTCTAAATCCTAAAAGTGATATATGCTGAGACAGAGATTCTAAGGAAGTAGTTCCTTGATGAAGACTCTGACTCTGTCTCTCACAGTTTCCTCTCTGGAGAAAGACAGGGCTGAGAAAAGGGTAGGCTTGGAGGGTATCTTTGAGACCAGGACCTCACAGGGCTGGGACAGCTTGTATACTTGAAGAAGTCCATTGTGGTGCTCCTCGGAGGGCCAGCCAAGCCCTCCTAGAAGAGCCAGAAATAAGATGACTATTAGTAGTCACTGATGAAAAAGAAGCCTCTCCTAGGCTTCTTGCTGCACAGGAGAAGAGCAGTGACCACCATTTCATTCACCATCTCCTCTTTAGACTAGAATAGTCTAGACCTCACAGTGCTGGAGAGATTCCAGTGAATTTCACTCAAAAATTAACTGACAAAATCATGAACAGGCTAAGAAGAAGAATAGCTTTTTCACCTGGAACTCGGAAACCAGGACAGAGGAGACAGAGCAAGATGCAAAGTAAGACAAGCAAGGGCACCACTGGAATGAGACATCAAAGACTGGCAAAACCCTTCAGCAGCAGCAAGAAAGCTTTCAAGGGTAAAATTAGGCAATTTTTTAAAACTTCACTGTCTAGGTTTAAGCAGTATAGCATTCTCCCTGAAAACTTTAATACATAAGCTGAAAGAGAAGATAGTCATTTCTGAGAATAGACTTAGTAGCTCGTGCAAGAAATATCTCACAGGCCCAGGGAGGTAGCTCAGCAGCACAGCACGTGCCTGGAAAGCATGAGGTCCTGAGTTCAATCCCCAGTACCCACAAACAGAGAACAACAATAAATCACACATCTTTTAAAAAAAGAAAGAACTATCTCGCAACAAAACCATAAATGCAGAGTAATGAAAATGACACAGGAAAAAGGCATAGGACACTTGGAGGACAGACATGAATGACCTAAGTTTTGGGTAATATTCTGGAAAAAGAGAAAGGAAGAGATGAAATCATAAAATTAGTCAAATAGGTATTTTCCTAAAGAAAGGTACGTCTCAACATTTAAGGCAGGGGATTTAGCTCAGTGGTTCTGGTGCCTGCTTTGCAAGACCAAAGTCCTGAGTTCAACCACCAATACAAAACAAACACTAAGGCAGCTTTTCTAGTCCCAGGTAGAACTGATTAAAGAGAAAAGTCAAAGACCTGGGCAGGTATTGATTTTTTTAAAAAGTTCCAAATTCTAATTTCTTCACTGTGTAGTCATTGTTTTTTTTTTCTTGCAACTGTCAGGAAAGAAGCAATTACTTAGAGGGAATCAGAACCAAACCAGTGCCCCATTTTTACTGCAATACAGCAAGTTAAACCAATACCCATGAGGAAAGCTAAAGGTTCCTGAGATATGCAAGGCTCCTGAGGCCATGTTACCTGCACGCTCCAACTGAGAGACATACTTGAGAAAATACACCAGCCAGATAATTAACTGTTCAGACCAGAAGCTTAAGAGGAATGAAACACCAGTACCAGTTAGCAGCACTGGTAAGTGTGCGTGGTCAGAGCTGTAGCCACTCTAATAGGTTTGTGCCTATTCCATACTGATTGTTAAGTGGTTTTAATTTAACCATCAATACATGGTTATAATATCAACTAAATATGTTTGCAAGTACATGTGCAGACAGAAGTAATATCGGTAGGGGTTTATTTCAGAGTTTTAAATAAGAAATTTTCGAACAGAAAATCTAAACTGAATGTTTTTTTTTTTAATTTATTGGCACTGGGGTTCAAGCTCAGGACCTTGCATTTGCCAGGCAGGCACAGTGCCACTGAGCTATGGCCCCTACCAAAATTGAATATTTTAAACTATTTGAGCAAGATCTGGAAGTGAAAAATTGAGAATAAAGGAATAAAATATTTCTAACTATTCACTTTCATTTTGCCATTAACATAGGGAAGGATAAAAGAATATGTTGGTGGAAGCAAGCTAATAATTGCTGTCATAATCAGTCACAAGACATAATATATATTCAGTGATGATTTCTGGAACTAAAGTAACCACTTACAGAATTGAAAAAGCAAAGAAATATCTTGAAATTATCAAGAGGAAAATTAACTTACTAGTTATTGTATGACTATAACTTACTAGTTGGTAATAACTTACTAAAGCTTGAAATTAATTTATTGATTAAAGGAAAAAAATAATAACAAAGTAAAACATATAGAAATCATAAAATTATACAGAAAAGTGTTTATTATCCTAAATGCAGATGGGCTGAGTTCCTTTACTAAAACAGTCAGATTGAAGAACAAGGAACATACTTAAAGACATAAGAAAAAGTGTAAAAATAAAGGGATATTATGCAAACTCAAAAAATAAAAAGCAGTTAAAATTGAAGCATTCAATGAGATAAAGGGAAGAAAAATAGTGAAAATTTCTTTCCCCAAAAAATAGTCAAGGCAAAAACTCATATGAATCAAAGGAGATTCTGATTTTTAAAATATAAATTTCTATGTAATATATTGAAGTAAACAAAATAAGCCCAACAAAAAAGGCAAATACCTAGAAGATATAACCAGTCAATCGTATGCATCAGTAATTCAAATAAATACACAGAAAACTTATGCTCCTACAAATATAAACAATACATTTGCTTCATAAATATTGAAGTAATTATAAAAATTAATAATGGAGTTGACTAAAAACAATTTATGAAATTTTAAACATGGAAATGTAAGTCACACTGTCTCTCAGAATACAATATAAGCACAATGGGAATAATTCCATGGAAATTAGAAAATATCCTAAGTAATGGCCACATCAAAGAAAGTATCTAATGGGCCGGAGGGTTAGCTCAGCGGTTCCGGCGCCTGCCTCACAAGCGCAAAGTCCTGAGTTCGATCCCCGGTAACCACATATAATGCTGGGCGTGGAGACATGCCGACCAACAGTCAACACCGCATACCACAGTGCCGGGCGTGGTGGCTCACGCCTGTAATCCCAGCACTCGGGAGGCAGGGACAGGAGGATTGCTGAGTTCAAGGCTTGCTTGGACTACATAGTGAGCTCAGGGCCAGCCTGAACTACAAAGCGAGACCCTGTCGCAAAAAGCAAAAAAAAAAAAAACAAAGAAAGTATCTATTACCTAAAGAGTAATAAAAATACATATAATATGTATGAAACTCTACTAAAGGTAGATATTATGATGAAATTGTTTTACATAGTTTTACTGTTCTGTAACTTTTTTAAAGGTATAACAGTATTTTTCTATCTGGAACTAAGTCTACAACTACTTAGAATTATAAATTTTTGTTTCAAATGTTAATAGCACTGAAAGAAATATATTTGAGTAATTATTTCAAAGGAAGTATTTATGTGATTATCTTAGTCCATTTGGGCTGGTATAACAAAATCCTCTATACTGGTTAATTTTTAAATAACACTGGTGCCTCAGTTCTAGAGCTGAATGTTCAAGATCAAGTCATCAGCAAGTTTGATGTTGGGTCAGGGCCTATTTGTCACAGATAACACCTCTTAGCTACATCCTGACATGGCAGAAGGGGCAGACAAGGTGCTTCAGGTGGGCACTCTCCTAGGCACAGTAATTCCATCCATGAGGGCAAAGCCATTAGTGTGAACCCTCCCCATGTCTCCAAATCCTACTACTTTCTTTCAGCTTGTGAGTGTTGGAGGGACATAAATGTTCAGATCGAAGTAACTATATACAAAGATGTTTCCAGTTGCCTCACTCATGGGTCACAGTGTTCTTCCAAGCTCAGAATGTATCGGCTCATTGTCTACAGGAAAGCATTTCCCAAGTGTGCTTGATGAAACTCCACTTTATATAATACTTCTAAGAGTCTTATGTTCAAAAATGTTTTGGAGATGCTTCATGTGTAGTACCAAAAATTCTAGTATTCAAACAGCATTAACACAAGAAGTCTGAGAAGACACTGACCCAGAACATTATATCTGTGAAGTTCTCACCTTTTGGGTTACATATCAAACACTAGTCTCTTTCCATCTCTAATAGTTAATTAAAGAAGAGATTCTAAACAATGTCTAGTCTATGTTGCATATCCTGTTTTGGAAGTTCTGTTTCTCCAACCAAAGAGAAACCATCCTGGAGGGTAGCCTATACGTGTCAGAAAACTACTGCAGGATCTTTGGAGGAAATGACACTATAAACTCCTGGAGTTTAATATAATAAAAATAATTTCAGAGAAACACCTCAAATTTCAGCTTGAACATATTGAAACCTCAAATGTATCTCATGAATAACTGTGGCAAACTCTATTCAAAATCTGATCACTTTTTAAAGGGGCACCGAGGGGTCCTTTTCCTGGGATTTCAAAAACAGGACAGTGAAAGTGAATTTCCCTTTGACAATAAATCTCACATATAACAGAAGAACTTTGCTATCTGTATGTAATCTTTCATAAAGCTTTCAAAGAGCAATTTTTCATATTTTCATAAATAATTGATACTTTTAGTTAGTTTTCTAAAAACAATAAAAATTATTATCTGGATAGCAAGGTTGAAATGCTTTCCTGAATTGCTTGTCAGGAAGGTCATAATATAGCCTAAAAATAGATGAAGTTTTGAAACTCTTCCATTAAAAAGTACTTCTTTCAGGTCCAGCATTTGTGATCACCACCAGGATATACTATTGATATTTGTTGCCAATTCTGTTCATTGACTTCAAGTAACTTTGGCATAGCTTCAAAGACATCATCTAGTTTAGTAATGGTCTCCAAGGCTTTGAAAAGCATCACTTCACTCCAATGTATCTTTAACGATAAACTGTGCATAAATAAATAACTATACTGACTCCCTGTCCTCTCTGGATTTGTCACAACTAAAAGCAAAGTGAGCGACGAGTGGCTCTTCTGCAAAACTTGAAGCTTGATAGCTTTAACACATCAATTTGACACGACTGTAGAACTAAACAGGAAAAAAACACTTCCCTGGTATTTTAGCTCAAATTTAGCTCCAAGTAAATTTTGGCAGTATTGCAAATGCCATACTTGAGGATAGTGTCTCCATTTGTGCAACATTTCAACAAAATTCTTTGTGCTGAAAAGGGCTATTTCAAATAACATTTTCACTTGTGTTTATTCCCATCCAATGTGAAGTGTTTCAGGGAAATAAAATTTGCATGAAATCTACTATCTTCTTAGTAATGTGGTATGACCTTACTTTATATTATTCATTCCAAGAAGCTCTTTATGCATATTTCCTCTTCATTCCTAAGTTACTGACCCTAAGAAAATTATATTTTTTACTCTGCAGTGTACATGTACCCATATGTACTAGTTAGCTATTGCTGCATAATAAAAACCTCAATTTTATTGTCTCATCCTTGTTCATCATTTGATCCTTTCTTTGGTGGCCTGAAGGGCTTTTACTTACTTTTAAAATCAAATAGTTAATAAAACTGTACTATATGGAGTTGCCATATGTATTGACATGTTCAGAAAGTTTTCTTGAACTATAGTTTTAAATATTCATTTTGTTCCATTATTTTGTTAGCTCAATAGACTCCAGTTGTATGTGTGTTGGTGTTCCTCCTCTGATCCTTTATTGCTTGCCTTATTTTGTTCTCCTTCTCCTGGTTGTGTTCCTTCCTTTGTTTAGTCCTGACACCTCCATCTCACCATTCTAGTTTTGTTTTAGACTAATTGCCACAGGGTGTCTTGTAACTTAGACTTGACTTCTGATAGGGTTTTGTCTTTTCCTTACATTTCATTCCTAAATTCAATTCTCTTTCATTCCTATTCAAAGGTACTCTTTTATGGGCATGTATCCATCTGGAGTTTCATAAATTTTTTATCTGTTTGTTTTAGGTTGAGGGAGAAATTGTCTTCTAATTTTGTGGTGGTCTCCTACTTTACAAGTCTCCAAAGTTTCCCCTTTAGCAATTTTTTTTCTTAAATATCTCCAGAAAAACACCTCTTCTCACTTCTCCACAACTCTTCCTCAGAAGCAGTGCCTCTTGTCATCTTAAATAGCATAAATGTTCTTCCTTAAACAGTCCTCTAATCTACCAGGACTTTGCAACTCAGGATGACAATTCTCTTTCAACAGTGACTCTAGATCAATTTCAAGCCTTTCACTGTCTTATTTTCCACTCCCAAATAGCATTTGCTTCCATTGTTTACCATAAGCTAATGAATAAAGCATGTATGATAGTTTGCCAGAATGTGGTGTTTCTTTATCTACTTAAAGGTAAATTTTAAATTTGGGCATTTCCTTTCCTCTGGTCATGCTAAAGTTCTGGATCTTGTATGGTTTCATTTATTTTCTTCTTGCTGCCCTGACCTATTAGGAGATCCAGATTTTTGTGTGCTATCATCTCAGGTATTTCTAGGGCTAATTTAGATGCTTTCTTGTGGAGAAGGCTGATCAGTGGGTACTAAGTTATAGTTAATGGGAGAAGTAAGTGCACAGCTCAGTGAATATTGATAATGATAATGTACTACATATTTCAAAAAAGCTAGAGGAAAGGACGGTGCATGTCTTCAAGACAAAGAAATGATAAATGTTTCAGGAGATAAATATGCTTGCCATTGAACATCATAAGTGTATACGTGTATCAAAGCACCATATGATACTCCATAAAGATGTACAATTGTGATGTGCCAATTAAAGATAAATGAATGAATAAAGCTTTCTTACTATAACTTTTGTGTGATTTCCATCAATCATAAAGACTTTATTGCCTTACTTCCTGCAGCTTTTACTATGAAGGTGTTAGCTATTTAGTGTTTTCCACATATACCATTATGTTGTAATACTGAATATGCTTTTTTCAAACTACATATTCCCCAGCATGTAGATTCAAGTATTTCCCTCTCCTCCTCCCCAAGAGATAATCACATTTCCCCACTCTTTGTTTTCTGAGAATCACTATTCTAGCTGTGACACAGATGCATAAAACATGCATCGTGAAGAACCTGTCGATGGAAGGATCCAGAAACTCTGAGAAGCTGCAGGGAAATGCCTCTGCCTCTAAGAAACAGTACCTAGAGCCAAAGGATTCATGAACCACAGTGACTTCAGCCAGGAAAAATACAGAACTTCATGGATTTGGGGAAAAAATGTTTATCAGATCAATTTAAGACATGTTCTGCGGGGCCAGAGGGTTAGCTCAGCGGTTCCGGCAACTGCCTCGCAAGTGCAAGGTCCTGAGTTTGATCCTCAGTAACGACATACAATGCTGGGCGTGGAGACTCGCCCACCAGCAATCAATACCACATACCATAGTGCTGGGTGTAGTGGCTCACGTCTGTAATCCCAGCACTTGGGAGGCAGAGGCAGGAGGATTGCTGAGTTCAAGGCTTGCCTGGGCTATATAGTGAGCTCAGGGCCAGCCTGAACTACAAAGCAAGACCCTGTCTCAAAAAAAAAAAAAAGGCATGTTCTGCCTATCACTTGGGATATTATCATCAGAATATAGTTATATATTGATATAAGGGGAATAAAATCAAGGATAATTTTTTTAAAAAATTGAAAGTGCTAAGAAAATGATACTGTATAGGTGGAGTAGACTAGGATAAATATCACATGCACCTTTAGTTCTCCTGTACTGTAATTTTGCAGCAGGGTACACATATTAGTGACTGGTGAAGGACTGCATTAAGCCTAGCAACAAATTCATGAATAGTTTTTCAAATCTCAGTCTTGGTTTATGGAGGAGCCCCTAAATCTAGAGAAGCCTGGAAGAATTCTCCTCATTTCCTAACTGCCTTGTTTTCTATCTCTATATCTTTTCTTATGACCTTTATTAGGAAAGAATTTTGCAAATGCTATGGAGAAAAATCTAAGGGCTGTGAAACAGAGATAGACGAGGCCTCCAGACTGTCAAGCAGAGTTCCATCATGTAACTGTTTCTACTTTCTCTCACTTTTACTGGTTTTGTCTAAATGATACTAAATACTGGGACTCATACCTTTGATTCTTTTCCAACAGCTCTCTAACCATTAGTTCTGAAGCTTGACAGTTATACAAGTCAAAATCCCCACTGTTTAACACTGAGGATTTTACTATTGTCTTCATTCTGTAGAGGTTTGGTTTTGCCTACAAAATAGGTCCAAAGCATAGGGATGGACTTGGACTTTCAGTCTTCCATGATGGGTAAAACAAAAGCCACCTCCCAGGACTCTGTCCCACATTATTATTCTATCTCCATCTCCTCGTCTGTGTCGCTAACTAACAAGTCTTTGTGATCCACCTTCAGCCAGAGTGCCACTATCCTTCCTTCCTACCACAGGGGGCGAATCACCATTGTGTAGGGCTGGGAAAGGTGTTTCTCAGAAGCCTACATGAGCCAGGGCAGGACACCAAGGTACAGCGGGGAATAAGAGAAGATAAAAGCAACAGAACACAGCAGGAAGGATCCTAGTGCACAGCTCATCCTTTTACCCTGGGCCACCCCTGCCCTGCTCTCTGACCTCAGCTTTTCCGTCTGCACTAGATATTCTCAAGGGATATCAGCAGCTAAGCAGGACACTAAAGAGAGTTTCTTTAGACTTTTACTAGATGTTGGCCTTCGAGCCTTAAAGAACTTTGCAGGCCCTGAGGAAAAGTGTCTCCCAAGGCAGGAGATGGGAGGCCTAAGAGAATGGAGGGCTGGCCTTCTCTTGCACTTTGGCAGGTGACAGAGCACCAGGGAGCACCGAGTCACCTTAGCATCCCTGCTTTGCCCATTTACTAAATGATCCACCAAGTAGGCTCTGCTTGGGTCCAGACACTAATGATGGCCTTGCTTCTCTTCAAAGATGCCCTTTGGTGTCACTTTCTTAAAGGCAATAGAGAGGGAAAGAAGTCGGAACTTCAAGAGATATTCACGGGATAGAGTGATGCGGGAGGTTGGCAGGATGAAGCTTTAGTTCCCTGCCTCATCAAAGTACACATACCAGCTAGTCTCAATGAATGTCGTCATCATAAGTCACAAACATGAGCTGAAAACCAATAATAATGACGCAAATGGAGAAGGGGGATCTAGAGACAGAGGGAGGTGGTGGGAAGGGGGAAGGAGATAACAAGAATCTAGATATGTTAAGTGCCCGTACCTAAGCTCCAGACGGGTGTGAACAGCATGCACTGAAAACATACTAATACAATTTTTAAAGCATGTGGGTGATAGTGCGTTCACTTAGATAGGAACAGGTGGATGGAAGGGAGGGGAGCTCCTGAGCTCAAAGCCACATGACTTTGAGAAGCCATCGAGGCGCCCACGTGAAAGCAAATGTTAATTTGATACTCAGATCCAGAGTTCAGAGGAAATATCTGGCCTGAGGACACAAAACGTAAAATCAAATCACTTTTCTGAAATTCAGTAGACATAACCATTGACGAATACATGAAATTGAAAGAAGGAAAGGACTTAGAGGAATATCATCAGGGAAGGGACAGGGAGGTGGGAAATGTCTTGGTAGCTGAAAGGCTGGGGAAGGATGAGAAGTGTGAAGATCAGGATCAAGGGGGAAGCAGCAGGGACCAAGTTGCCAATAGTGCCAGGTGCTACTGCAGAGTTAGGTAAAACAAGGAGTGAAAACATCCATGGGATGCAACAAGGCAGAGAAGACATATTAGAAATGGACTGGAATTAAAGGGAGTGAGGACTGAGTGGGGTTAAGGCAATGGGGCAGTGAGTGTAAACAACTCCGTGAAGCTATTTAGCTCTGGAGAGAGAGACAGGTGGTACTGGTGTGAGATGTGAGCCCTGTAGATGCTTTCTGAAGTGAGAGAGAGTGTAGAGTAAATCGTGTGTCTGTGGGATGACCCAGGTGAGACAGGGTGATTCCATGCACCAGAACTAAGAGCATGAAATAAGAGAACAAGGAAGGGGCTCGAGGACAGAGGAAAAGACTGCTTCATCGGCCTTGCAAAATTCTCCTGGCTGAGTTTCAGCCAGAAAACCTCAGACAAGTAAAGAGCTGATGTTTTGGTCTTGTTTCATTTTGTGACACTAGGTCAATATTTTCAAATGTTTTAGAGAAAGAAAAACAGTCTAGAAAACTATTTGGGCATACTTTTTCAGAACATTCCCCAATATTATTTCCTGTGTGAGTGAAAGAAATTCAAACAGCAAATAAAACATTAATTTGTGTTGATCACCACTATTGTTTTGGGTCAACATTGAACCCAGAAGTGGTTGTTCTTGGTCCTTGGCCATTACCCACATGGCTACTTTTGCCACCTGACTACTTAAGAGCCCTTGACTGACAGTCCTTTATTTCCTAGTGGTATATGAATTTTCCAGAGAGGCATGAGGGAAACGTCTACCTCTCTCAGTTGAGAAGGAGCTGACAGTCCAAAGAACAACTTAGACAAGTCCAGCTAGGTGAGTCTGAATTTCTTAGGGGTGACTGACAGAGCAAGGGCTCAGCATTCCCAGAGAGCCGTGGCATCCCCAAAGCTGCTGACCCACCTTGTGCCAGCTTAGTGACTTTTTAGTGCTCCAACTAAAACAGCAAAACAGGATCAAAAGCAATAAAGGTCTTTGGGTAAAGTGTAGACCACTTCCATCCTGTCCTTATCAGGACACTCTCCCAGTTTCAGTAAATACTCACTAGATGTGGTAGGGGTGACCTTTTGCTACTACTGTCCGGCATACCTCAGCACCTGCTGGGGCCCACAGACTGGTAACTAGGGGCTAAACAGTACAAGAGGAACTTCTTTGGCAAGGATTACAAGTATTTCACTACACTGTCTTCACTGGCAGCTTATAGAATCTCATAGGTTCAGATTCACTCTCCTCACAACTCCAAAGAGGAAAAGATGCACCACTAGGATCTTCACTCAGAAGAATCTCTTCCCCGGTTCGAGCACCAGAAAGTCACTGAGAAGCTCTTTCTTTCCAACTGGGTGATTATGAGTCATTTTCTACACCCATTCATATAGAAATCTCCCCTTTTATCTATATTTGCTAGTTCTTCATGCAGTACACAGAGATAAAGACCTCAGGGATGGGTAAATAATGAACACAGTCTTTCATCACTATACCATAGATTCATAGATTCTAAGGGGATTTTGAGGGGCCATAGGTTAGGGAAGTCAGCCAGTCCAGTCTCCCACTCTTGGGGTCCACATCAGTTTTCCTAATAGCACTATAACCTCTTTTAGAAGCTCTTTCAAGTGATAGGGAGATTCTACCTATAAAAGCAACACTAGAGAGAAACAGGAAAGTGCCTGAGGATTTTTAAAGGGTTCTCTTTAGGGAGGGGGGCTTGATCTCAAAGGCATAAATAAAAACACAAGAACTTCCAAGAAGCAGGTTTTATCTTCACAAATGATGGAAGACTTTAAGAGACAGGGCCATCCAAACAGACATGATCTTACCCTCCACCCATCTTTCTCCTTGCCACTAAAGTGGCACTGGCCTGCATGTGACCCACTATAAATGTGAAGAAAAAATCCTGGTTTCTAACCAAAATAATCTGGGAGTTGTCTCTGATCTGTCCTTCATTATACTGATGGAGAAATAGCGGTCATCTCATCCTTTTCCTAAGAACATTTAAGAATTCAGTAATGCCGGGCATGGTAGCTCACGCCTGTCATCCCAGCACTTGGGAGGCAGAGGCAGGAGGATTGCTGAGTTCAAGGCTTGCCTAGACTACATAGTGAGCTCAGAGCCAGCCTGAACTACAAAGCGAGACCCTGTCTCAAAAAGGAAAAAAAAAATTCAGTAATAAGGTCATGTACTACTTTAAACCAGTTTCCTAATCTACTCTTATTGAACATCTGAGATATGCCCAAGTCTTTCCAAACCTTTCTAAAAATCCTTACAAACACATTAATGGGCACTTCTGTTAAACTTCTAAAAGTTTAGTCATTAAACAACTGGCACCCCGTGCATATATCTTTGTGCATATGTCTGAGTACTCTGAAAGGGAAGTTCCTTAAAACACAGTTGATGAGCCAAAGGCAATGAATTTTTTTTTTTGAGACAGGGTCTCGCTTTGTAGTTCAGGCTGGCTCTGAGCTCACTATGTAGCCCAGGCAAGCCTCGAACTCAGCAATCCTCCTGTCTCTGCCTCCCGAGTGCTGGGATTACAGGCGTGAGCCACCACACCAGGCGGCAATGAATATTTTTAAATGTATTGCCACATTTCCCTCCAAAAAACTTACCAATTTATGTATCCTTATCAATAAGAATTTAAGGAAACTCTTCCCTCAGATCAATTACCCCTCTAGTTCTTTTTAATCTTTTAATTTTTCACAATCTGTTGGACGGAAAAGAGGCCTTTAAAATTGCATTCCCTTGTCACTGATGAGTTTGAGCATCTTTTTGTCTTTGTTGACTATTTTATTTCTTCTCCATGAACTTGCCTGTTCACCACCTCTGCTAGTTCCTATAATTATGTTGAATTGGAGTTGAGTTTTTTGTATTGATTCAGAAAGGCTCTTTATATGATTAATGCTTTATCTGTTTTATATGCAAATTTGTCTCCTGGTTGGTCACACATCTTTGAATTCTACTTACCTTCTCATTTTTCTGATGATTATTTCAATTTTTCTCATTGATCTTTGACATAATTCTATCTTAAGGATGTTGATCTTGGTCATAAGTCATGCACATAGTTTTGTTTCTTTTTTGTTCAGGACTTTGCTGATTTGGAAGATATTTCATGTTTATTTAGACATATAAACCTTTGCATGCCATAAATGTTTGGAATGATATTCTCCATTCTGAGATGAGGTCCTAACCAATACCTTCCTCAAGTTTCCCTAGTTACAGTTTTTAATCCATCTGGAATTTATTTCATTGTGTGGTATGCATAGGAATCTCACTTTTCTTTTTCCAAAATAGTTGGTCAAGTTTCTCAATATCTTTCATCAAATTAGTCATTCTTTCCCTCAGATTTGTGATCTCGACTTACTCATACACTTAATTTCTATTTCGACTTAAAAGAGAGAAATGATTATGATCAACAATCTTGACTTCATTTGCAGGGGTGAGATGAAGTGTTGTTTATTTTGGATAGGAAAACAGAGTGTGATGTGGAATAAAATCGGGGGAGGCAGTTAAGATAGTCATGGAATTTATTGTGAAAAAGAGTCAGCAAAAGAAATGACAACAGAAAAACGACTGAGTCATAGACAGAACACATTATTCTTTTTCAAATATGACTTCAAAATGGCCCTAAGGAAGGATTATGTAGGAGAGTCTTAAAATAGAAGATGATGCAAAGAGAAATGGACTCTCAGCTGAAGAAAAAGTTTCCCTAGCAGCCTACCTGCCACCTAACCTACTGGCTGTCACAGTCTGGTTTGGGCTCATGTGAGGGTTCGCTAGTTCACTAACAAACAGAGGGCTACTGTTGTTACTAGAGTAAATAGCTTTAAAGTAATGCCTTCATCACTTAAAAAAAAGGAATTGAAAACTTGGGACAACACTGGCTATTTTTCATTGAGTGCCTACTATGGTCCAAACTGCACTAACTGCTTCCCACATATTTTACTTTATACTACACTTGATCTTAGCCAAAAGGCCGAGAAGCGATATATTTTACTTTATAAAAAATATGTAAAAAAAAATATGAAGTGAAATTCCCATAATCTGCCAGGCATGGTGGCTCACACCTGTAACTCTTGTACTCCAGAAGGATGAGGCACCATCACAAGTCCAAGCCAGACTGGGCACCACTGACACCCTGCACGATTTCCTCCCAGTCTTGTTGTTTTATACACATTTTATGGCAGGAACACACATTTATTAAACCCTTATTCCACTGTCCAGAATGAGTAAATATTAATAAAGTACTGTTTTAAGGTTTTTAAAATACTTTTTTTAACCCTTGTAACAATCGCATGATAGTCACTATTATTATGCCAATTTTACAGATAAAAGAATTTGGACTAAACAGGTTAAATAGTGTATCCGTTCTTTTTAAATTTATTTATTAGTACATGTTTGTATATGTTTATATTTTTCAGTGTAATTGGCACATGTACATAACCCATCTTAATTCCTTTTTTAACCCCTTTCCTTTCTCTCCTTTACCCTCCCTCCATCTCTAGATTCCCTTCCCCTCTTAGAAAATCTGTCTCCCTGCTTTCAATTATTGTTCTCTTATTTTGCTTTTTATTTATACTTTTGGTTTGTCATATAAAAGAAATCATCCAATATGAAGCTTGCATGTCTGATTTATTTTACTTAATGTTACAGTCTCAAGGGGCACTCATTTTCCTACAAATGACTCAAATTTATCTTTATTTCACAGCAAGCCCACATTGTGTGTAAATACCATGTTTCTTTATCCATTCAACACTTGAACTTGTATCAGGGATGGTTCCCATATCATTAAATATTTCACAAAGAAGTTTATTTCATGACTGTATAATATTCCATTGTGTGGGCAGGTCACATTTATTCAGCCTCATTTATCTAGAATTTAAGTATTTAAATTCAGTTGTCAGTGATTTTTAATAGAATAACAATTGCTGTTATGAATAGCTTTGTACTTAAGATTCATGCATGCCTGCACACTTGGCTAAAAAGAAATTACCACCTTTAATGGTTGACTCTGTTCACGATCTTCTTAAATATTGTCAAATTTCCTTCCAAAATGATCCTACCATTTTACATTTTAGGCACAATAAGCAAAAGTATCATCTTATGTCCTAGTCATTGATACTTACTAATTTTACATGCTAAGTAATTTGGAGGGGGCATTAGTGGAGAATGAACCCAGGGACTTGGCACTGAACTTCATCTTCAGCCCTTTTTTAGTTGTTATTCCAAGATGAGATCTTACTGTGTCACTAAACTTCCCAGCCTTCCTGGGAGCTGAGATTACAGGCATGTGCCACCACATCCAGTTAAATCCTAGCTAATTTTAATGGATAAGCAATTATATATGATTATTATAATTTATTTTTATCATATAGGAGAAATAAAACAGGCTTTGGGTCTCCTAAATTTTTTCTTTTTTTTTTGCAGAGACAGAGTCTCGCTTTGTAGTTCAGGCTGGTCCTGAGCTCACTATGGTGCCCAGGCAAGCCGCCGCGAACTCAGCAATCCTCCAGTCTCTGCCTCCCGAGTGCTGGGATTACAGGCGTGAGCCACCACGTCCGGCATTGTGGTATGCGGTGTTGATTGTTGGTGGGCGTGTCTCCACGCCCAGCATTATATGTGGTTACCGGGGATCGAACTCAGGTCCATGCGCTTGCGAGGCAGGCGCCGGAACCACTGAGCTAACCCTCCGGCCCCTAAAATTTTTAATGAAACCTCCATCGTGCACAAAGCTCAAGATACAGCAATAAATGAGACAGACCCCCACCCTGTGTTCCTGGAGTTCCTCTGTCATTGGTTCTTTGTAGGACTTAGTGTTTTTTAGTCCTTTATAAAGTACAATACCAAGAATTCATGTGATACAACAGCCTTTTAGATAGACATTGTTATTATTATTCTCATCTTAAAGATGAAGAAACTGAGTTTCCAAGAGGTTAAAAAAAAATGTCTCAGGTCAAACAAGCAGAAGTAATACAAACACAGGCATTCCAGCTCTAGTGCCTTAACCACTAACACTGCACTCTTCTTTCCACAAAAGGGCAGAAGGACAAGGTGTTGTAAACACTAAGAAGAATAAAAAGAAGATGTAGAAAAAAAAATGAAAACAAAGCAAATGAGAATAGACATGGAATGAGTCACAATGGTAGGAGCGTGTTTGGGTCAGATGTATTAGCACCCAGTTCTGAACTGTACATTCCTGCTTTCAAAGTAGGTGAGGGCGGACCCAAGACAAAACACAGCAGGTCACACATAGGACAGCAAACCCGATACAGCTGAGATGAAGGAAAAGGAGTGTGCTGGAAGAAGGAAGAAAGGCGGGGGCTCTACTTTCCTAGACCTCAAGGAAGACAGAAAAGGTTCAATCCTAACAGCATTCCAAACCGACAAGATGAGGAGAAAATCGAAACCTCTACTTTTCCCAGCTTCCAGCTCAGGGATTTTTCAGCGGGGCCTGGAACTTGTGCCCCTGCCGGCGGGACCACGGCTTTGCAGAGCTCGGAGGCTCCATTCCCGTGGGCTGCAGCGCCATCTAGCTGTAAAAATGGGATGAAATGGCATCCTGACGACCCCCGCAGTGCTAGGGTGAGAAGGTTGAGGACGTTGGAGGCCAACATCTTGCTAAATGTTGAGGTCACTGTGCTGAAGGGACAAGGGCTTGCCCTGGAGAAGTTCACGGCCCGTCAGGGAAGACCATCACAGAAACCACGACCTTCTTTTCAGAAGAGCAAGCGCTGTAGTGGCATGATGAATGCAGGTGGTCAACGGCTCCAGGGAGTAGAGCTGGGATGCTGGTAAAGAACTGCAGGATGGTTGCTCCAGCTCCATGTAGAAGAAAAGCTTTCTACCTTTTAAGGCGCCTTGGGAGGAAGGTACTTCTTGTGATGGAAATGTTCAATCTAAATTGTCAAGCCTGCTTCTTACCTTGCGTAGAGCAGGAAGTCATCTAGTCCATTGCGCTATCTGTTGCTTTAAATGTCTAATTGAGCTCTGCTTTCTAGGGGAATATGATTTGGTAGGTCATCTGGGAAGACAGCTGTCTATGTTTATAAATCTCAAAGTTATGAGCAATGCTCAAACCAGGATCCAAAATACATAACCTTATTTTTCAAAGTCATTAGATTCTAGCTGGAAACATGAAGAAGATGCTGAGATGCCCATGTCAGTCTGGAGACAGGAGGAATTGAGCCAGAGGAGCAGAAGGCACTCCAGCCTTACCCCCAGGAATGCTGCCCAGAAAGTGTTTTTTCATTTCGGGAAGATGCAAAAAGCTGTCACGCCCTGTTAGATCTTAGGCGCTGGAGGTACCATCTTAGAATATTTAAGTGACAAAGAGCACCAAGAGATCACTATTCAAACACGATGCAAAGTCTGCTTGTACAAACACTTCGAATATAACAGTGAGCCCAAAAAAATAGTTCAAAATTCGAAGGGGTGTAGTCTCAGAGGCACAAGAAGACCCGGTCACGAAGCTGTGCCACTCAAAGCAGAAAAGGCCTCGTGCTATAACACACCCAAGTGGGGTTGACTTTGACTGGAGAAAGAAGTGGCATTCCAGCTGGGCAGTGGTGACAGAAAATTTGCACCCAAAGTGAAGCAGGGAAAGAATTTCTCAGAGGAAACTGCAGTGTGGGAAAAAGCACAGAGTTGGAAATCCTGGGCTAGAGGTAGGGTAGGTGACATCTTGCTGTCACCACACCACAGAGAGCGCAAGGGGTGGGGGACATAAGAGCAGAGAGGACATGAATCATCCCAAAGTTCCAGTCCCAGGTCTGTCCTCAAAGAATTTAAAACATACTCCATGTAAAAACATGTATAGCAATAGTAGTAAAGGCTTTGCTCTTAAGAGCCAAGAAGTGGAAACAACCTAGCTGTCCATTCGCTGATGAATCATAAATAAAATGTGGTACATCTATACAACAGACTGTTGTTTGGCAGCCAGCAATAAAGGAATGAAGAACTAATATGTACTACAGTATGAATGAACCTTAGAAACATTCTAAATAAAAGAAACCAGGCATACAAAAAATACTACTGTATTATTCATTTCTATGAATGGTTTAAAACAGGCAAAAGTCTAAGAGACAGGAAGTAGCTTAGGGCTTGGAGTGTGGTGAGAGGGATTAGGAGTGATGGGTAGTCTAGCGTTTCCTTGGATACTGATGAAAACTAAGCATGAGAATGGTTCTACAACTCCTTGAGTATATCAGAAACCACTGAATTATACATTTTAAATGGGTAGATTGTGTGGTATGTGAATTACATTGTAATTAAGCTGTAACAACAAAAAAAATAGTCCTTCTCTGGAGTCAGTATGAGAAGTTCCAGAATAGACCACAGGGAACCCTTAGTCTGAAGACCCCTTTTTCAGAAGAGCCAGTCATTCGTTATTAGACAAATAGGCTCTGAGTTGTGGGAGCCTGGTTAACATGAAAGAGGAAATGGGACTTTACTCCCAGTCACCTGTAGCTTCTCCTTCTCCGTTTCTGTTTCACCATCATAGTGGCTCAGGCACATCACGCGTTTGCTCCTTCTCACTTGTTCTGCTCCAGGCAGAGGCCTCACTACTGGCCGTGGACTGTACCCAATACTGTACCCTGGTTCTGCTTATCTAGCCCAACTCAGGCCCACTGCGTGTTTTGATAAATAAAGTTTGATTGAAACACAGTCACACTCATTCATTTTCATATTGCTTATTTCAGCCTTTATCCTAAAAAGGAAGTAGCAAATAGTGATCAAGGCAGTATGGCCCCAACAGCCTCAGTATTATCTCCCGGGCTCTTTATACAAAATTTCAGTGGCCACCAGCTAGATTCGAGACACCAGGCAACCAGAAGAATCAGGGTCCCCTGCTGTGGTGGAGCCTGCAGACCAAGCCCACCCACCAAGCAGCCTGCACCTTCTGCCCTATGTACCACTGTCCTCCATTCACAAGTCCTCTGAAAGTCTAGTGACTCTTAGAATTTCAGAATTCTTGGATCAGCAAAAATAATTTTTAATGACAAAAGATAGACATAGTATGTCAGACAAGCATACTTTAAAAACAAATGACCAGCTCCATTGCTATTATTTATAAGGGGAAACATCTTAATATTAAGAAGTATCAAGGTTCTCATCTAAAAGATGAAGAGCGATTCATGAAGTAACATCAGCTTTAAAGTCATCGCGCTGGCTTTGACTCTCCCCCTTTGCTGGAGAGCGGTGGCCTTCATCTCACCCCACCTCAGTCTGCGGCAGGCAGGGAGGAATCGTGGACCTGGGCTAGGGACACTGGTGTACTCTGGCACTCAGACCTTTGAGACTGTCCCCGTGGGGCTCCGGGGAGTTCCTCCTCCTCTCCTAGTCACTGTGCACAGCTCAGGTTTTCTCCAAGTTCTGCTGTTCACAGGCGCATCCAGCCTGTCAGCAACACGGGTGAGAGGCACAGGTGCGGGTGTCCCTGTGGGCGACAGAGCAGGTGGCAGAGTCCCAGGAGGGCTCCTGGCACGTGGCCCTTCAGCTGACACACACAAGAGAACCCACTGACAGTCGTGCCTACAGCTCCATGGCAGGGCTGTCCCCTGAACACTGAACCCAGTGAGCACCAGCTTCCTGCCATGTCTTCACATGACCAGGATGCCATGCGAGCTCCGCGCGGCCCGGCCAGCTCCCAGTCAGCAGGTGGTGGCGGCAGACACTGTGAGAGGTGCCTTTCTGGCAGGCAGCCTGAGGGTAATGGGGACTCACTGCTGACACGAAGCTTCTGGAATCCTCTTGGACAAGCCCGAGGTCTGCAGGAAATAAATCATACCGCTACCGTGAAGGTAATCCCAGCAGGGCCTGGCACCAAGGATACTCTTCTGCCTGACTTTCGCTTGAGACAAGCATTGTTCAGAAGCTCCTGCCTGCTCAGCACCCACCTTCTACTCCCTGCAGTGTCTGTATCCCCCAGTGGGTAAGGGATGAACATGGAGCACCCTTCATTCATTCATTCATTCATTTTGCAAATGGGTTCCTTGTTAGAAGCAGTTTTCTACTTTAAAGATTAAAGTTTTCCTTGTCCTCCTGAGCTGATCCACAGTTAACTTCCTTGTTCTATTGTTACTATTGAATCAATGTGTGGCTCACAGGAGGAAAAAGCAAAGTTAAACTCCCAAGGGGAATTAGAGAGCTCTAATCATACCTGAAAGCTTTGCAGTCTCCTCACCCAAAGGCCTCAGTCCTCAGCACTAAAACAGAAATAAGAAATAAGATCTTTCTGATCAAACCTTTCTCCTCAGGACCCTGAAAGTCCTCCTGATCACTTACTAACATTCAGAATAAAAGTAGTTTTTCTCCTAGAAATGGACAGTAGGAAGCAATTCTGCTGCATGGTGAGGAAAGGGTTCTGGGGAAAAGGGGTGTAATTACATGACCAGACCTACTCCCCACAGTAAGTAGCATTTCCATTAAAGGCCAGAGGAACAGGTCCCAAATTTTAAAGAATGACACAAATTTTGACCTCCAAACACCTTCACGTGGAGTTCAGCTGGGTGAGCCGGGGATCAGGAGGGGACAGGAACCTGGGGAGGGCCACACAGTTGGACAGAAGTGGGTGTGGGGGCTCGGCCTCAGGGTCAGGGTCTGCCAGTCAGCAGTCCTGCCCAGGGCTGACGGCCAGCCTGCAGCGTGGGGCTCGTCTCAGCTTTCCCCACAGAGTCAGCTGCTCCTCCAGACCCTCGGGGCCAGGCTGAGCCTGCGTTCCTCTCCTGGGCCCCAGTGCCAGGGACACTCTCATGGCTGGGCTCGTAATGGGACCCTTCTGGTCGCCTGACGCCACCCCCCGGGGCGTGATTTTTGTGTTGTGCTTCAGGCAACAGCTGGCCAGGACTGGCAGGCGAGGCTCTGAGTCAGGCCTGGCTGGTGCATGAGGTCACCTGCCCTCCGAGAGGCCTGGGTTTACTGCCCTCCTGCCATGTGTCACGAGAGGACATGCTGAACTTGCCCCACGACTTGAGGACGCGGCTCCAGCTGCCAGGGGCAAGCGGGCAGAGAACCTGAGAGACATCCAGGAGGCATCCCTTACCTGCGGGTGCCCTCGGGACACAGCAGAGGAGCCAGCAGTCCGGGCTCTTGCTCATATGTGCCAGGGGCTGGGGTGGGGATGCGCCTAATCTAGTTCCTGACCCACCTCCCGCACCCTCTAGCTCATGTGCCCATCTCGGGAACCAGCATGCCAAGCCCCCGCGTGGCCGAGTTAGGAAGAAACCCTGCCCCAGGAGACCCCCAGATGCTGAGGCCCGGGACCTAGCTCTCCTAGCTCATGCTCTTCGGTGCAGGAAACAAAACTGCGGGTCCAGGGGAGAAAGGAGCTTAGCGCCGGGGCCACATCCAGCCCTGCTGTCCGGCGCACCCTCACCCCGCAGAGGCTGCAGGGCACAGGTGATAATCCTGGCCCGGCCCCAGTGTGCCCCAAACGCCGCATCGCTCCGGTTACGCAAGCTAAGGAACAACAGCTGGCCCTGGCACAGGCGCCACCGGGGGAGCACTGCACACCCGCGCGTAGCACTTTAAATCACTCTGTACAGTCGCCACAGTTACCGCCATCCCTGGGCCTGAGAATAGACCTGAAGCCCCTCTGCGGTCCCCCTCTGGCCATTTCTTGTTCTTATTTTCTCCTCACTTTGTCAAGACCAATTTCCTGGCAGGCAAAACCACCCGTGGCTAGAGAACCCAGAACAGGTGGCACAGGAGCCCAAAGAGACCTCAGGCAGCCTGGTCCCCAGGACAGAGTGCGCTGCTATAAAATTCACCTGGTGGAGGGGCTGGAGGGAGGACAAGGAATGGGAAAAAATAGGAATCAAGATATTGGATACACTGATACAGTGATGAATGCAATGATGAATTCATCATTTCAAGGATGAATGTGAAAATAATGTCTACTTAAAATGTACCAATAAACTCAATTGTTAATCATCTGAAGCCCCTCACCAGCTGCTGCAGGGCACAGCCTGGGACTTCTCTCACCCCCAGGGACTCGCTCTGTAGCCAGTGGCCCATGCAGAACGGGCGTGTGCCCCACGGTGCCCTCAACCCCCCCCCCGACTTTCTCCCCGTGCTCAGCAGGGACGGTTTCCTCCTCTTCCCCCAACCCTGCCAGTTCTACTCCTGGCACCTCAGCCAGCTGCCATCACTTGAGGAAGCCTCGACTGTGCTCTTCTGAGTTTGATCCCTGCCACCCAGTGACACCACGTGACATGTGTACCTCCCTGTCACCCAGCCCGGCTGATGAAAAGGGGGAGCCCATTTGGAAAAGGTGACTGGCACGGGGGTGGGGGGGGACCTGGACTCCATGTCCTGGGAAAAGCAATCGATAAACTTGAAAATCCAAAACCAACATGAAACAACAAAAAGAGTTAAATTTCACCATATATATATATATATATATATATATATATATATGGATATATGGTGTGGCTATATATATATATAGCCACAATTTTTTAAGTGAATCGTCTTTAAAAACAGCATGAGGAGGGAGAGCTCCCCGCAGTCAGGTCAGGGAGAAAAGCTAACTGAAGAAGTAACCTGTGCAAGGGCGCAGAGGGCGAGCGCATCGTGGGTGTGCAAGGGGGGCTGGGCTGGGGAGAGGCCCCAGGGCCCCGCTGGGAGCCACACGCTCACCCAGGAGGCTCAGGACAATCAAATTGGCCACAGGTGGGAGGTAAACAGCCCGAGGGACATGGAAGAGCACCACCACGGCTGCCCTCTGTGGTCTCAGTCTAAAGCCCCGAGGCCAGACGGTGACTCAGGCACCAGCAGGGCGTCTGCTGAGGGCGGGAGGGATTCCCCTGGAAACTTCCGCCGAGAGAGAAGTTGGGCCAGAGCGAGCGAGAGTGAAAGCAGGGGCAGAAGCCCCGCCAGGGCCTTCCTGTGTCCTCCCACCGCACCACACAGGCTGCTGGGCCGGCCAAGTCCCCGGCGGCCACCCTGCGAGTCCAGCCTGTGTTTGCAGCTTTCACCGCACAGGAGGAGGGTGGCTGCTCCGTGTGTGGGGGTGGGAGCAGGGAGGGACCTAGGAGGTCTGAAAACCAAGTAAACATGGGGAACTCCAGCCCTGTGACCGACAGACAGGTGACCCCGGGCAGCCCCACTCTGTACGGGTCTCAGTTTGCACCTCTGGTAGTTAAAGTCCTCTGATACATAGGGCCACACGCCACAAAGGGCAGGAGGGCACAGACATTACTAGACCTTTTGGTAAGTGGACAAGCAAGTGTACCCAGGAACGCTGTCACATACATGTGTACACACTCGGACTCTTGTGTGTGCGCACATGCACACTTGTGCTCTCAGCCATGCCTCTCTTCTCGCTCCTTGCTCCAACACTTGGTTTCTTTGGCTGCCTCCCAGGACCCAGTTTCCTTCCTCTCAAGGGGGCCTGCAGACTGCAGGAGCACGGGTACACGGAGGAGCAGGAAGGCAAGTGCTTCCCCACCAAGCCCGAGCTAAAATACTCACCAAATAGATACACCTGTGAGTACACTGAGCTGCCTCCTGGCTGGAGCGAGTAGGCTAATCCTGCTCAGAGCCCCACTTGGTCTTTCTAAAGGAAGCAATCCATGTACAAATATATATTCAGCATTGAAGTATCACCCTGTACCTCTTTAATGTGCACCATCATTATTACATATTTATAAAAACATCAATGAGTTTAAGTAGATGGAAATGTTAACTCCTCAGGCTAGGGATTTAACCTAGTGGTTCTGATGCCTACTTTGTAAGCATAAGGTCCCAAGTTTGATCCCCAGTATCAAATAAGAAAAAAAAGAAATGTTAACTCCTATGATTTGATTACTAAACACTGTTCATGTGAATATACCCTTAATTTATACAACTGAAATAATAAATATATTTTAAAATATAACAAAATTAAAATGTGTGTGTGTGTGTGTGTGTCCTCAAAGAAGAATTAGTTAAGAACTAAATTAACAAAGAACAAGATAGTATGATAACACCCCCCCACCCCGGTAGTCACAGCTATTCTGGAACCTGAGACAGGAGATCACTTAAGCCAAGGAGTTCAGTACTAGCCTGGGTAACACAGCAAGACCCTGTGTCTTTAAACAAAAGAGGGCAGAAGAGCCTGAATGAGGAATTTCCACTGACCCAATCCAAATGCCAGCAGTTTGGAAGAGGAAGGAAAAGAGCTGTGAAAGTGTGAAGACACACAGTAAGAGGGGCCTAGGTGTGCCTGCAGAGGGAAAGACAAAATGACCTCACTTGTCACCTGGCTGGGTCCCAGCAGGACCCCAGAGGGGAGATGGGATACCAACTTGCCCCAGGGAGGTCTGGCATATTGACACATCGTCAGTTACACCTTCGGTGATGCATCAGGTATACTAAGAGATATCAGGTATACTAAAAGAAATAGAGAAGGGACCTCACTTTCATGGGCTGAAGGGACCACAGCTCCGATGAAGAGAGTCAGATGGGCCTGCTAACAAAGCACCAAGACCAGCTTTAAAGATCCGTTGGGGTAGGGTGTGGTCTGGGGGGGGTCTTTATCTGATGTTGGTCTTGCAGTTTGGCCTCCAGGAGATGACAGTGTCAGGTCACCTCAGTGTTGTGGAAGCTCTGCCGGAGGTGACCCCCAACATGACCCCAGATCCAGGGCCATGACTAGAGACTTCCTCACGGCCTTAGTGGCTGAGTGTCCCAGTAAATCTCTCATCCCACTGTCCTCAGTTCTGAGATAGATTGTGTAAATTTAGGACCCACCAACCTTGTATTGAGAGCTTTTAGACCTGCCCCAACTCACTTAGCTCAGAGCTGAGTGAAGGTCTGACTCAAAGGCTTAACATTTTTACCTTTTCTAAGGAGACAAGTGCAAATTGAAGGTCAGGCCCTGTTATGCTTTTAGTTCCCTATTGGGCCTCTGTAGGCCCAACTGAAGAGTCACTAGGGCTTTTGGGACCGTTTTTTGGGTTTCTTTTTTTTTTTTTTTTAAGCAAAAGCAGCTCTTAAATCCCTGACCACCTCCTGGACCCAGGAATTTGTCCTCTTCCTCTCCTATGTGAAAAGATGAATTCTGTCCCAGCTCTTCCTCTTCTCCCACCTCCTAAACAGTCTTACTATCTGCTTTTGTCTCTTTAGGGGATTTTCACTTGCCTCCAGCTACCAAAAAGTTAAGACAAGAGCACCCGACTTAAAAACCAATGGCTTGGCTTCTCTTTGGAGAGAGAAGGCTGCATCGCTTTGAGGGCCTCATATTCCCCAGGACTGAGAAAAGGAAGTTTCCTGTGGCTTTTGTGTTGTGTGGCCTTGAAATCCCCCACCCTCCACACAGGGAGCAAAACCAGATCTCCTCATCACTGGGTGGTGGTCCCCACCCAGACACTCGCCATGGGGGTGAGAAGGGAGAACAGAGGTCAGCAGGCTTGCAGGAAAGGGCCAGGAAGGTGGTGCACTCACTTACCAGACACGCCAAGGTCAAAAGCATTATTTTTAAAACTTGAATAATGTATTGAACTTGAAAAAGAAAATCTCAGCCTATAAGCAGTATCATAAATTTCTCTGGTTATGTTTCTTATATATGGAGATGTGTAAAACCAGGATTTAATTTCTTATGCTATGAGAGAGTCTCTCAAAAAGGAATCTGATGCACCAGGTAACTCCTGGATGGGAGCCCTGAGAGGCACAGCCAAAGGGCAGCCGTCTGCAGGACATGGCAGCCTCCTCTCCTCTTCCTCCCCCTGCAGAGACCACAGGACTTGCCTGCTCTCTAATGCTCTCCAGCCTTCTTATTGCTTTCCCCATTCTGCCCTCTCTCTCCTAGAGCAACAAGAATATTCTCTCCCTCTCCTCCTCGCCCTTCCTCTCTCCTCTTTCTCTTCCCCAGGCTCCTCTTCCTCACTATCTCTGTCTTCCTCTCCTCTCCTTCTCCCTCACCTGTTTCTAGTCAGTACAGAAAACACTGTTTCTCACCTGAGCCAGCTGCCATAGGACCTGACACCACTCATAATAATGACAAACCATCGTTGCTGTCACTGAATAGTATTTTATTGTTTACAACGGGCTTTAGCATATCTGTCATTTCTCACCACAATCCTTAGGGGATGGAAATAGGAAAATAAAAGGCAACTGTAACTGCTCCAAAGGAGGGCGGTAAATTTCCCATCAGTGAAAAAGAAGATAAATGTCTGGGCTGGCCTTCTTCCACTTTCTGAGACTCGTAGCGAAGACAACAGATGAAATATTTAGTCATTTTTCTTACTCCACCTCCTTCTCTTCAGCAATGTGATGGCCTGTTAGTTAAATAGAAAAATGAGTCCTTGTTGATGTGAAGGTAGGTCCAGAGCTGAGAGAGTGTGACAGCAGGCACCGCGGTTGCCTTCCTTTCTTCCACAGAGCCCTGGTCTTGTAGGGGTTAGAAAGGCACTCAGCTAAATTAGGTGTCTTACTCTTTCAGATAACAGTGGCCATGTGACCAATGTCTGGCCACTAAGATAAAGAAAAAAACTGCTATACACGATTTTGGAAATAATCTCTAAAAAGGGGACTGACTCATTTGACAGGCCCCTTGTTGACCTTCCATCTTTCTCGGTCTAAAATATGGATGTAAGGACTGCTGAGGTAGCACCCCTTTGTAATCATGAAGGGACCTTGATTGAGAACAGAAGGCTGTGCTAAATACAGCAGAAACAGGAGGCCTGATGCCCCACGCCTGTGATCCCAGCACTCCTCAGAGGTTGAGGAAGGAGCACTGCCGCAAGTTTCAAGCCTGCCTAGGTTACATAGTCAGTTCAAGGCCATTCTGAACTACAAAGTGAGTTTTTGTCTCAAAACAAGACAAAGTATGGCAAAAAACAGGCAAGAGGACATAGTGAGATTATAAAGCATTGCCACACCCATTCTAGATCACCCATTCGCTCATGAATATAAAGAAGGCCTTTCTAAAAGAGGCTTCCTGCTGTATTTATCTAGCCCTTAGAGAGGATACAGCCTCACTCAGCAGTTGAACTCCAGGTGTGAGAAATACTTTTCTTCTTTATAAATTACCTAGTGTAGGTATTCTGCTCAAGCAACAGAAAACATACTGAGACAAAGGTCTCTGCTCAGACTTCCTTACAAAGGGAAAATTAAACCTTAATAAAGCATTGTTTTACAGGTCTCTGTTGCAGCAAAACAATTTGGAAATAAAAGGCACTTGGTGAGCTAAGTTATCCTGTGTTTTGAAGTAAGAGATGTAATTTCTGGTATGAAGGCTGCAGAAAATCTCTAAAAAAAAAAAAAAAAGAGAGAGAGAGAGAAAACAAAACACTGTGACACAAACCTCTTTGTCTGAAGCCTTCATAAAGCCAGCTATGCCTATCTGTATATTTTTTGTGCGCTTGAGAGGAAACTGAGTAAAGAGGCTGTGATTCCTCATTATGTGGTGTGAGACAGCAAGTTGATCCATCTACTGTGGGATCCAGGGGAAGGAAATTAGGACCCTTTGGATTTAGGTTCTAGTCTCCTGTGAATCAACAGCACACAGAGAAATAATATGAGGCTTAGAGAAACTGAGCATGACCCTGATCCATGCTACTCTGGGTAGCCAAAGACACCAGGCCCCAGCCTGCCACAATTTTTATTCTGCACCTCTCCAGTAACAAAAATGTAACAAAGACTCGAAGGCAGGTTAAACACCAGTAATGGAGCAATTCTACCTTGAAGCATCACAGCATGTGGGAAGACCAAAGTCCCTGCTGTTCTCCAAGGTGAAGGTGAGTTGAGTGCTAAGTGTAGGCAGCCAGGAAGGGTGTTCCAATTATTCCTCCCAAACAGGATTCTTTCGCAACATAGTTAAGTCCAAAGTCTGTCTGTAGAAAGACCTGGTCAGTTTTGACCTTCCAAATATTTATCCCAAACAGGATTGTTCCCAACAACCTACCAAATGAAGTGATCACCAAGCAGAAAGGAGAAGAAAGCACTAACAACTATCATTCCCTTCCCTTTTATACCTGGGGAGACTCCTAGGGGAGCTTATTCCACTATGCAGGGCTGACTCTGAACCCAGATCTGTGAAACTTAAAATGCTGGTGCTGCCCAACTAGCAAGAGAGAGCGTGTGATGTAAGTTACTCACCTCAGCACGGGATTGGGAAGGATTTTATTGGACAAATCAAACAGGGCCTTCTCAGAAGGCCAGACCAGCAGTCCCCAGTGTCCCATCAAACAGAACTGCAGTGAGCAACAGAGAGAGCGGCCTCTTCTGCAACTGAGAACACAGCCAGACAAGCCAAGTGGTGAATGGCTTGAAAGTCAGCTGTTCCGTGTCTGTGTTTACTATGGGATTCAGGGGGCAGAGAACAGTGAACTTAGCACCTGAGCCAGGGCCAATGATGACAAAGACCAGCGTTTATGACCGTATCCTAAGTGTGCTCCATGTGTGCTTGCTGCCTTCTCTCATCAGGTTGTGCGTGAGTGCCAGCTGCACGAGGCACAGGACGGCTTCTTACCAGGGAAGGAGAACCACACTGAAAGTTTAAAAATCTACACTTGAGTCCAGCCCTATACTGAGTACCTGTGTGACCATCAGCAAAGCCTTTAACCCCTCAGGCCCATGATTTTGTCATCAGTATAAGGAAAGAATTGGACCAATTAAGTTTTAAGGTCCAACTATGTTGTCCCCTCTTTGACACTTATATAAAATACATGGTTCAACGAAGATAAAATCTATTTAGCACTGAGAAGAAATTCACCATTATACAAATACATGCTGTGTGACAATGAGAATCCATTATTTCGTGATTCACAATTTTTACAACGGTATGGACCCACAGTTAGAGAAGCCATAAACATGTGGTTTATTCCTAGACTGTCCTTAAATTATTCCATGACTGTTTTGACAAAGTGACAGCTCAATTCCAACTCTTCACATGGAGGAACCTCAGTATGTTTATGGTAGAAAATCTGCTTTCAAACTTAAAAATTGTTTTGTTAAATAAAAGTTAAATGAACACAGTAAGAATTTAAAATGCATTCTGGAACTACCCCGATAGCACAAGAGCATATGACGTGAGCTAGTCACACCAGCACAAGGGCACAGGCGGTTTTTATTAGACAAATCAGATGGTTTATTAAACCCCCCAGGGCCTTCTCATCTCTAAGGCAGCCCAGCTGCCCCCAGCAATGGGCATGGAGCCCCTTGTGTGTTCTAATCTTTTTATTCCAACATTAATGAGCATGAATAACCAGGTATGGATGGTATCATTACGAGCCCTTTGAACCCAGAAAGGAGAAATTTCAAAGGTTCCTGTGGTATCTGTGGGATGGCATCTAGACACCATGCCTGGTTTAGCTGTGTTCCTCTTTGCCTCTGTCCCTGCCCTCAGCTGTGCTGGACTGCTGGACTCCCTGGACCTGGGAAGGCCAGACTCTGAGGTCTGGAACTTTCACCTGTCAATATATCATTGACTTAATTTCCAAAATATCTCCAAGTGATTATGCCACACCTCTTTACTTCCAGACAGCTGACATGCCCGTAGCTGCAGAGTGAGAGACTTTGCATTCCCTGCAGCTGGAAAGCAGCTTAAATGCCTCACTCCTACGAACGGCGCTCCTGCTTGATGTCTACTGCATGATGCAAAGACATAGATTCTCCACGAGCAGAGGTCCTTGGCACAGGCTGTATCCAAACAGGCTCAAAGTTTGATGGAGATTTCATAAATCACACTAGAGAGTGTAGGGGAGCGAGGGTGGTCTAAAGGACTTCAGTGCCCTTTTTGGTCCTAAAAATTGAGATTTTATGACCTATATGTGACCAAATGCTACCTGGTGTTAATAATACATATTATTTACTGCTTATGTTGCACCAGTAACTGCTGAATACTATACATCAGGTCTTTCATTTAATCCTCACATAAAACAAAATTCAACATAAAATAATATTCCTTTTATTTGGAATTACATTCGAGTATCCACAAACAGGGAACCAAGGCTCAGAGCAGCTCAGTCAGCATTGAATAGTCTGAGACCCGAGTTGAAGGCACCAAGCGTGCATTCTGCCTCTCTGGGGCACTGTGCCTACAAAGGGGCTGAGCTCCAGCAGCTGGAGAGTAGCTAAGGGAGCTGCCACGTCCCAACTGCATCCTCCATGTTTCCTAAGAGGAAACAAACTCAGAAGACATCCATCGTGCCAGAGCTGGAGAGAAGAGGCTTTGATATTAGGTGTCTCATAAAGGTCAAAGACCTGCAGTACCAAGACAAAGAGAAAGATGCTCAGAGACAAGAAACTAGTTTCCTAAGAAGGATGCTCCAGGGAGGAGAACTTCTAGCCTGATGTGTGTTTGTTCCTTTGAGTCACAGCCTTTGCTCCTCCAGGGACCCTGACTGGTCAGGATGCTTGAGGCCGGAGCCAGCCCGGTCCCCTCCTCGCTGTCCCAAACACTCCCCAGAACAAGCTATTGCTTCTCAAACCTAGGCTATTCAGAGAGGCTTTCAGGGCCTGAGCCCACCTTGGGAGCCTGGGGTTCTCTGATTACTCTCAGATGCAGAGATTAGAGTCAGTAGGTAGAAGAAAAATTTAAAAAATTTTTCTCTCTCTCCCTCTCCCTCTCCCTCTCCCCTCCCCTCC